>ML290291.1:0-149488 GCA_005239495.1 Nicotiana undulata | reverse complement strand
GGGGGGGGGGGGGGGGGGGGGGGGGGGTCCTTTCACCGCTTTCTAGGTGAGGGGAGCGACATATCAATGGTGGCGTGCCTATAAGCTGAGTAGTCCGGACGAGGCAACCTCACTCACTTGGACTCAGTTCTCAGATATGATTTTGCATGGGTATGTCCCTCAGAGCATTAGGGTTAATTTGCGTGCAGAGTTTAAGCAGCTACGCCAAGGTGCTATGACTGTGTCGGAGTATGCAATCTATTTCAGTGAGTTGGCTCGGTATGCACCGACTTTGGTTGCTACAGTAAGAGAAAGGGTTTGTCGCTTTATTGAGGGCTCCACCCTAGTATTCAGACTAGTATGGCCAGGGAGCTAGAGATGGATATCACTTATCAGCATGCTTTGAGTATTACCAGGAGAGTGGAGGGAATACTTGCCCATGATAGAGAGGAGAGAGAGGCCAATAGGTCTCGAAAGACTGGTCATTATTCAAGAGCTCGTGCGCCAGCAGCACACCATGTTAGGGGTTTTGTAAGCCATCCTGTTCATTCAGCTCTTTCAGTAGCCAACAGTGTTCCAGCTCCTCCTAGACCTCATGAGTCTTATTATGCACCGCATGTATCCAGTGTGCATCCTGCTCGAGTTGCTATTACCAGCTAGTCCAGCAAACCAGGTCCGAGTCCGTCTCAGCCACCGCATCCTCTGAGGGGTTGTTTTGAGTGTGGTGATACTATTCATATGGTTAGGGATTGCCCTAGATACTGGAGGGGTGCACCTCCACATACTTCTCAGCCACCACGTGCTCCACCTGGTCGTCCGACCATTCTTCTAGACCTAACTCCCCCCCTCCCACCTACTCAGGCAACTCGAGGTAGAGGTCAGGAAGGTCGCGATCGCCCTAGAAGGGGAGTCTAGGCCAAGTATTATGCCCTTCCAACCCATTCAGAGGCAGTTGCTTTAGATTTTATCATTACATGTATTGTTCCCATCTGTCATAGACATGCATCAGTATTATTTGACCTAGGCTCTACGTATTCATACGTGTCTTCTTATTTTTCCCCACATTTGGGGGAGTCTCGGGATTCCTTGAGTTCCCCTATTTATGTATCTACTCATGTGGGAGATTCTGTTATTGTGGATCGTGTATATCGGTCGTGTTTGATTGATCTTAGTTGTTTTGAGACGAGAGCCGATTTATTATTGCTTAGTATGGTATATTTTGATGTTATCTTTGCATGGACTGGTTGTCTCTCCATTATGATATTCTTGATTGTCACGTTAAGACTGTGATGCTGGTTATGCCAGGCTTACTGCGATTAGACTGGAGAGGTACCTTAGAGTACACTCCCCATAGGGTCATTTCATTTCTTAAGGCTCATCGTATGGTTGAGAAGGGGTGTGATGCATATTTGGCCTATGTGAGAGATGTCAGTATTGATACCCCTACAGTTGAGTCAGTTCCAGTAGTGAGGGACTTCCTTGATGTGTTTCCAATGGATCTTCCGGGCATGCAGCCCGACAGAGATATTGATTTTGGCATTGATTTGTTGCCGGGCACTTAGCCCATATCTATTCCTCCTTACTGTATGGATCCTCCTAAGTTGAAGGAGCAATTGCAGGATTGCTTGATAAGGGTTTCATTAGGCCCAATGTGTCACCTTGGGGTGCTCCTATCTTGTTTGTGAAAAAAAAAGGATGGTTCTATACGTATGTGTATTGATTATCGTCAGCTGAACAAGGTTACAATGAAGAACATGTATCCATTGCCGTACATCGATGATTTATATGATTAATTACAGGGTGCCATGCTGTTTTCTAAGATTGACTTGCGTTCTGGCTATCATCAGTTGAAGATTCGTGAGCCGGATATCCCGAAGACTGCTTTCTGGACCAGATATGGTCATTATGGGTTTCTTGTCATGTCTTTTGGGCTGACCAATGCCCCAACAACCTTTATGCATTTGATGCACAGTGTGTTCCGACCTTATCTTGATTCCTTCATCATTGTGTTTATTGACGACATTCTGGTATATTCCTGGTCTCGAGAAGATCATAAGCAACACCTGAGGATTGTGCTTTAGACTTTGAGGGAGAAGAGATTGTATGCAAAATTTTCTAAGTGTGAATTCTGGCTTGATTCAGTGGAATTCTTGGGTCACGTAGTATCTTGTGATTGGATCAAGGTATATCCGAAAAAGGTGGAGGCAGTGTATAGTAGGCCTAGACCATTATCAGCTATGGATATCCGCAATTTCCTTGGTTTGGCGGGATATTATCGTCTCTTTGTAGAGGGGTTTTCATCTATTACAGCACCTATGGCCAAACTGACCTAGAAAGGTGCTCCATTCAGGTGGACCGAGGAGTGTGAGGAAAGCTATCAGAAGCTCAATATAGCTTTGACTACAACCCTAGTATTGATATTGCCTATAGGTTGGGGGTTTTACATTAACTATTGTGATGCCTCGAGGATTGTTCTTGGAGCGGTATTGATGCAGTATGGTAGGGTGAATGCCTACGCGTACAGACAGTTGAAAGTGCATGAGAAGAATTATCTTGTTCATGATCTTGAGTTAGCAGCTATTGTTCACGCCTTGAAGATCTGGCGCCATTATTTGTACGGTGTTCCTTGTGAGATCTACACTAATCACCGCAGTTTGCAGCACCTATTAAAGCAAAAGGACCTTAATTTGCATCAGAGGATGTGGTTGGAGCTACTTAAGGACTATGATATCACTATATTGTACCACCCGGGGAAGGTCAATGTAGTAGCCTACGTCTTGAGTCGCCGGGTAGAGAGTTTGTGGAGTTTGGCATATCTTCCACCAATAGAGAGGAACTTAGCATTGGATGTTCAGGCCTTAGCTACCTAGTTTGTGAGATTAGATATTTTTAGAGCCGATCCGAGTATTGGCTTGTGTGATCGCTCGGTCTTCTCTCTATGATCGCATCAGTGGGCGCCTGTATGATGATCCCTATCTTCTAGTCCTTTAGGACAGGGTTCGGTGGGGTAATGCTAGAGATGTGACTATTGGTGATGATGGTGTGATGAGGATGCATGACCGAATGTGTGTTCCCAAAGTGGATGGGTTCGGGAGTTGATTCTTGAGGAGGCCTACAACTCGCGGTATTCCATCCATCCGGGTGCTGCGAAGATGTACCAGGATTTGAGATAGCCCTATTGGTGGAAGAGGATGAAGAAGGATATAGTTGGGTTTGTGATCAAGTGTCTCAACTGCCAGTAGGTCAAGTATGAGCATCAAAGACATGGTGGCTTGCTTTAGAGGTTAGAGATCCCAGAGTGGAAGTGGAAGCGGATCACCATGGATTTTATAGTTGGACTCCCACGGACTTTGAGGAAGTTCGATGCTACTTGGGTGATCGTGGATCGACTGACTAAGTTAGCTCATTTCTTCCCAATGATGACTACTTATTCCTCAGAGAGATTGGCTGAGATTTACATCAGAGAGATTGTCCGCCTTCATGGTGTCCCTGTTTCCTTCATTTAGACAGCGATACACAATTCACATCACAATTCTGGAGAGCCGTATAGCAGGAGTTGGGTACTAGGTGGAGCTGAGCACAACCTTTCACCCTCAGACGAACGGTCAATTCGAGCGTACGATTCATATTCTAGAGGATATGCTCTGTGCTTGTGTGATAAAGTTTGGAGGGTCATGGGACTTGTTCTTGCCACTTGCGGAATTTTCCTACAACAACAATTATCAGTCCAACATTCAGATGGCACCATATGAGGCTCTATATGGTAGGCGGTATCGGTCCCCAGTGGGTTGGTTTGAGCCGAGTGAGGCCCGATTGTTGGGTACAAACTTGGTCCAGGATGCCCTGGATAAGGTGAAGGTGATTCAGGATAGACTTTTCATAGCCTAGTCTAGATAGAAGAGTTATGCGGACCGGAAGGTTCTCAATTTAGCACTCACGGTTGGAGAGTGGGTCTTGCTTCAGGTATCGCCTATCAAGAGCGTCTTGAGGTTTGGAAAGAAGGGAAAGCTGAGCCCGAGGTACATTGGTCCTTTTGAGATATTGCGGCATGTTGGGAGGTGCTTATGAGTTTGTCTTACCTCCCATCCTAGCAGGAGTTCATCCGGTATTCCACGTTTCTATGTTTCGGAAGTATTACAGTGATCCGACTCATGTATTGGATTTCATCTCCGTACAGTTGGACAAGGATCTATCTTATGTTGAGGAGCTAGTGGCTATTTTGGACAGGCAGGTCAGAAAGCTAAAGTCAAAGAACATTGCTTCAGTAAAGGTCCAGTGGAGGGGTCAGCCGGTTGAGGAGATGACATGGGAGACCGAGCGGGATATGCGCAGCCGTTACCCTCATCTTTTCACAGCTTCAGGTATGTCTTATACTCGCTTGAGGACGAACGATTATTTTAAGAGGGGGAGGATGTAACGACCCGACCGTTCATTTTGAGAGTTAGAGCTTCGATCCCCTATTAACTACTTTCCCCACATCTTATTCTACCATTTTGGGTTGCCGGGAGGGTTCGTGTTCAGTTTAAGAAACGAAATGAGACACTTAGTCTCTTATTTGGGAGCTTAAGTTGGAAAGATCGACCGGATGTTGGCTCGTGAGTGTCGACCTCATATTTGAATTATGATGGTACCATTAGCTCTGTTAGGTGATTTTGGACTTGGGAGCGCATCCAGAATGTGATTTGGAGGCACGTAGTAGATTTAGGCTTGAATTGGCGACAGTTGGAATTTTGGCGATTTTGATCGACCGAGAAAATTTTGATATCGAGCCCGAAATGGAATTCTGGAAGTGAGAGTAGGTTCGTCATGTCATTTTTGTCTTGTGTGTAAAATTTGAAGTCATTCGGATGAGGTTTGATATGTTTCAACATCTTTTGTAGAATATGGAAAATTCAAAGTTGTTTAGGCTTGAATCCAGGCCTAATTCGTATTTTTAACGTTGTTCGATGTGGTTTGAAGGCTCGACTAAGTTCATATGGTATTATAGGATTGGTTGATATGTTTGGTTGAGGTCCGGCGGGTTTCGGGTGTGTTTCGGATGCTTAACGGATGAAATTTTGACTTAGGAAAGTTGATGAGTTTTGTTGGTTCTGGAGTTTCACACCTGCGGAGGGGAGACCGCTGGTGCGGACTCGCACGTGCAGAAGACCAAGCGCAGATGCAAAATTTTGAGGCTTGGTCATGGGTCGCAGGTGCGAGGAATTTCCGCATCTGTGATGCCCGCAGATGCGCCCTTGGACTCGCATGCACGGAGAGAGACCGCAGAAGCAGACAATGCTCCGGAGGAGCGCACGCGTGATAAAGTTATTCTCGAAAACAAATGAAATATGGTTGCTTACAGGAATGTTGCAATATAAGCCAAAGGAATCAAAATAACTCATAAAGAAGTCAAAAGTTGAACAAGAACCAAAACAAGGCAAAGAGGCCTACTGTGCGGACCGCATGATTTTGTATGAGGCCGCAAAAGCAAGTTTAGAGACTCAAGATCTACCAATTAAGGAAGTGCGGACCACACAAATATTGTGCGGCCGCACTCAATATTATGTGATCCGAAATAAATGAGATTCAGAGAGTTGGCATTTGGGAAAAATAAAGGAGTGCGGACCACACCAAAATTGTGCGGCTGCAGGATGTCAAGTGCGGTCGCACACACAATTGTGCGGTCCGCGGGAAGGAAGGTTCAGAGAGTTGGTTCAAGTCCAAGGTCAAGGAAGTGCGGACCCATCACTTTTATGTGGCCTCATAATCAAGAGCGCGGCGACACTCAGAATTGTGCAGTCAGCAAAAGTCCAGCCAAAGCCAGAACTAAAAGTTGAAGAATGCGAACCACACCAAAATTATGCGGCCGTAGAAGCAAGTGTGCAGCCGCACTCAGAATTATGTGGCCGCACAACCTCTGCGGGGGAATGTTTGTCAGATATTTTCACCTTAGTATAAATAGAACTTTTTGTCATTTTTAGGTGAAGTTATACTTTAGGAGAGCACCTGAGTCGTCTACTTTTACTGCTTTTTGCAATTTTGTACTAGAGTTGTCATTAAACACTAGATTTTCCATAATCTAATATTATGGATTCTATCTTCAACTTTTCTTTAATTTCTGCATTTTCCATGAGTAGCTAAACCCATACCTAGGGTTGTGACCAAACCCTAGTGTGGGTATTTAATGGGTGTTTAACCTAGGACTTATTTGTGATTAGGTTTGTGATATTTAGCCTAGTTCTTGATAGAACTCAAGAATTAATGGTTGCAAACATTGATTCATGCCTTAATGACTTAGTCTCTACTTGAAAAAGAGGGACAAAGTCTAGGAAAACTTGGCTAACAACGAATTAAGGTGAACTCAAGAAATTGATAGCCCTAATTAAAGGGTTAAACCTAGAGATAGTAATACCCGACTTGAGCTAATATCACTTTCTTTGTGAAAATACCCATTTGGACTTGAGAAAGCCAAATTGTGCAAAATCACTCAAATTACTGAGAGGTATAGAGTGGGTGCCCGGGTGTGATAGCTATATTACAACCCGAACTAATCAAGCTTGCCCTAGAATTTACAAGTCGTTAGATAACAACCTAGGTAGAAGTCACGACCCTAGTCCCTTTCAACATTTGAAAAACTCAAAACAAAAATATTGTCCTTAGTTTTATTAATTGAAATCAATAGAGTAAAAATAGAAGTAGATTACCAACCATGTTTGTGGAAATACAATTAGAGACAAAACTCGCATCTAACTTAGATATAAACCTAATCCCAATCATTATCTCCCTGTGGATTTGATCCCGGCCTTAGTTGGGTTATTATTGCATCGACCACCTCGCTACTCAATAGTAGTGTGGATTTGGACCCGATTAATGTTTGGTGCTGTTTCCGAGGTTTTAGACGGTCTTATCTATATATCTAAGTATTTTTGTGTTTTTTCTTTCTTTCCTTCCTTGTTACTAATTTATTTGTGAATTGCTTTTAGGTACAAAATGGCTCTTAACAACGAGCCCCTCGGAAATATACCATTGGGGGAGGAGGTAGATGACGAGCAAGTGGATGAGGTTCATCTCGAACCTCAAGCAAATAGGAGAGGCTGACAGCCTCATGATAATATCCCAAACCCTCCCCCACCTCCACCAAGAGCAGCATATTGGGTGTTTTCAAACGAAGGCTATGCAAGTGCAATAGTCCCGCCCTGGATTAGAGCGGGAAGCTTCCAGATAACCAATGTGATGCTTACACTGCTTGAGCAGCAGGGTTTCTTCACCGGAGCTCCACACCAAAACGCCTACAAGTATCTCAAAGGTTTTGTTGATACATGTTGGGGGAGAAAGAAAATGAATGTCTCCTAGGAAGCATTGAGGTTAAGGCTATTTCCCTTTTCTCTACGGGGGAAGGCTTTGGATAGGTTAGAGAGATTTCCCAACCATTCCATCCACACTTAGGATGAGTGTCAAAAATGTCATAGCCATGTTCTTCACTCTGGGGCATATGGCGACACTAAGAGATGAAAATCTGGCTTTCAAACAAGAGCCAAATGAACCGTTGCATGATATTTGGGAAAGGTATCATACTATGGTCAAAGAGTTCCCTAAAATGATATGACCGAGGCCATCATCCAACAGACCTTCTACAGGGGGATCAACACAACGAATAATTTTGTGGTAAATCAACTTGCCGGGGGTAAATTCATGAAAATGCCTTATGCTGAAGCCTGTGAAATCTTGGATGAGATGGAGGATACCTCTTCGGTGTGGCAAAGTAGAGCCAATGTTCCTCAGCGTGACCCAAATATTATTCACCTACACAAGGAGCTACATGATCATGGGCAAGCTATTGCGGAGTTGACAACCACAATGAACCAATTGGCCAAGGCTCAGCTTCAACAGGTTCAAGGGACAAAATAGGTAAATAAAATGGAATGGGTGAACATGATGGTAAACAAAAGAAGGCAACGAGGTCAAAAAGTACAAAACCATCCGAAGAAATTTTAGCAAAAGCAAAAGTGGGTATAGTAAAGATGATGCATATGATAAGCAAGATGAAGAGGTTCAATATGTCAATAATTATCAAGGTCAAAGAAGCAATGCTCCAAATCAACAATAACGGACATCACAAGGCAACCAAGAAAACTGGAACAATCAAGGTCACCAAGGAAATTGAAAACATCAAGGTCACCAAGGAAATTGGAGTGGTGGCAACAACAACAACCAAGGCAATTTGGGGGAACAACAGCCTAGGCAATTAGGGGAACAACAACAATCAAAACAATTGGGGTAATCAAGGTAACCAAGGAAATTGGGGAGAAAATAATCAAGGCAACTGGGGTGGAAACAATCAAAGTAATTGGGGAGGCAACAATAATCAAGTGGGTTGGAGCAATAGCAATCAAGGAAATCAGGGGTCAGACTTTCAAAGTCCCCCGATGTATCAACAACCACACAACCCGCCTCCATATCCGTCGTAAGGTCCTAGTTCTTCCAAGAGTGAAATGAGGCGGATTGATAACATGTTCAAGCAAATGATGGAGAAATACACCGACTCCGATGCCCAATTAGTCTCCCACAACACTTCTATCCGCAACTTGGAGGTTCAACTTGGCCAAATTTATCAAGCTTTAAATACTCGTCCGAAGGGGGCACTACCAAGTGACACGGTGGTGAACTTGAAGGGTGGGAACAATACAGGGCATGCAATGGCCATGACAACAAGATGTGGGAGAGGTGAAGTTGCTAGTATCTCAAATCAAAGAAGAAATGTGGATGAAGATGTATTGGTTCAAGATGATGATGTGCCAAGCAATAATGTGCAAGCTCATGAAGAGGTTAGTATAGACATTGATAAAAGTTTGGAGGAGACACAAGATGATGTGAACCCATCTAGGGAGCATATAATAGACATACCAGATCCAGTAGTGCCGAAGGCCAAGGATCCCTTGCCAAGGCCACCTCCTCTGTATCCTCAAAGGCCTGCAAAGCAAAACAATAAGAATTAATTCAAGAAATTCATTGATATGATGAAAATTTTATCCATAAATGTGTCGTTTGTTGAAGCCTTAAAACAAATGCCAGGATATGCCAAGTTCATGAAAGATCTGTTAACAAAGAAGAGATCAATGAACTGTGAAATGATTAAAATGACACATCAAGTGAGTGCCATTGTGCACTTCAGGGCTACAAAGTGAGAAGACCCCAGTGCTTTTACAATCCCGTGGACTATTGGGAGTGTCGATTTTGCCAAATCTTTATGTGACTTGGGGGCAAGATATTGGGGATTGGGCAACCAAGAACCACATCCATGAGGATGCAAATGGTGGACCGGACAATGAAGAGTCCATTGGGGATAATGGATTATGCGTTAGTTTGGGTCGACAAGTTCATCCTTCCCGCAGATTTTGTGATACTTGACTGTAAGGTCTACTACGAGGTGCCAGTCTTCTTGGGGAGACCTTTCCTTGCCACAAGGAAGGCCTTAGTTGATGTGGAAGATGGTGAGCTCACCTTCTGGGTGGGAGATGAAAAGTTGCGTTCCATGTTTGTAAATCAATGAGGAAGCCTAATAGCAACGAAGTGTGTTCGTTTGTGGATCTTGTGATCGAAGTAATTATCGATGACACAAGTGCAGTGATTACCGTTGAAGACACCTTGGAAGTTGTGTTATTGAATCATGATGAGGATGAGAAGGAAGTCTTTGTAGAATGTGTCAATGCTTTGCAAGGAATGGGATCATATACATACGGGCCCCGAAAACTTTCCTTGGATCTCAAAAATCGGAAGACTCCACCAACAAAGCCCTCAATCGAGGAGCCTCCCATATTGGTGTTAAAGCCCTTGCCTTCACACTTTAGGTATGAGTTTCTAGGCCCTTGTTCCACTTTACCTGTTATTATTTCCTCGTACTTAACTAACGTGCAAGTAGATTCCACTGATGTGGTGCTCCAAAGGAGGAAGAAAGCAATAGGTTTGACATTGGCGGATATTCGGGGTATAAGCCCCGCCTTTTGCATGAAAAAAATCATATTGGAAGAGGATGTGAAACCCTCTATGTAACATCAAAAAAGATTGAATGAGGCCATGCAAGAGGTAGTCAAGAAAGAGATCATCAAGTGGTTGGATGCCGGGGTGGTCTACCCCATTTCCGATAGTTCGTGGACCTCGCCGGTGCAATGTGTCCCAAATAAAAGGGGCATGACTGTGATTACAAACGAAAAAAAATGAATTGATCCCCACAAGAACTGTCACCGGGTGGAGAGTATGCATATATTGTAGGAAGCTCAACAAAGTTACTCGGAAAGACCATTTTCCCCTTCCATTTCTTGATCGGATGTTGGATAGGTTAGCCAACCGTGCTTATTATTGCTTCTTGGATGGGTATTTCAGATATAAACAGATTCTTATTGTTCCTGAATACCAAGAGAATACCACTTTCACTTGTCCGTATGGCACTTTCGTGTTCTCGAGGATGTCGTTCGGGTTATGCAATGCACCATTAACTTTTCAGTGGTGTATGATGGAAATCTTCACCAATATGGTGGAGGAATTTCTCGAGGTTTTCATGGACGATTTATCTGTTGTGGGGGAATTTTGAAGAAGGCTTGGCCAACCTAGATAAGGTATTTGCACGTTGTGAAGAAACTAACTTGATGCTTTTAGGAGAAGTGTCACTTTATGGTCGAGGAGGGCATTTTCCTCAGCCACAAGATTTCCAAGAATTGTATTGAGGTTGATAAAGAAAAAATTCAAGTGATCTCCAAACTCCCTCCGCCGACTTCGGGTGAGGAGCTTTCTAGGTCACGCGGGGTTTTACCGTCGGCTCGTCAAGGATTTCTCTAAGTTGGTGAACCCCTTGTGCAAGCTCTTGGATAAATATGCTAAATTTGTTTTCAATGATGATTGTATGAAGGCATTTGAACTATTCAAGTATAAGTTGACTACCACTCCTATTATTACCATGCCAAATTGGAGCTTACCATTTGAGCTCATGTGCGATGCTAGCGAAGTGGCGGTTGGGGTGGTATTGGGGAAAAGAATTAACAAGATCTTCCAACCGGTATACTATGCTATTAACAAGGCCCACGTAAACTATACGGTGACGGAGAAATAACTCTTATCCATTGTCTTTGCTATGGAAAAGTTTCTCCCGTACCGAATGGGTACCAAAGTGATTGTTCACACCGATCACGCGGCACTTCGTTATTTGAGGAGTAAAAATGACTCTAAGGCAATATTGATGAGATGGGTACTTATTCTACAAGAATTTGATCTTGATATCCAAGACTTCAAGGAGAGTGAGAATCAAGGGGGAGCCACTTGTCCCTATTAGAGGAGGAGGGGAGGCCCCGTGATGGCCTTGAGATCAATGATTCATTTCTAGCGAACAACTCCTTTCCATGTCTATGACCGGGATGCCTTGGTTTTATGATGTGGCCAACTATCTTGTGAGTGTCATTGTCTTGAATGAGTTCTCTTCAAACCAAAGGAAGAAGCTCAAACGGGACTGCCTAAACTCTATTGGGATGAGCCATATCTCTTCAGACTTTGCACTGATGGTGTCATCCGGAGATGTGTACCAGAAGAAGAACAATTGGGTATTCTTGAAGCTTGCCATTCTTTGCCATATGGTGGTCACCACGGTGGAGCGATAAATGCTACAAAGGTCCTAAGCTGTGGATTCTATTGGCCTACCCTTTAGACGCTAGCGAGCTCGTTAAGCATTGTGATGAATTCCAAAGGGACGGTGGGATCTCCAAGAAAAATGAGATGCCTCTCACCACCATCCTTGATATTGATATTTTCGATGTGTGGGGCATCAATTTTATGGGTCCATTTGTGAGCTCATGTGGGAACACCTATATTTTTGTTGTTGTTGGTTACGTGTCCAAATTGGTTGAAGCTATGGCCTTGCCCAACAATGAAGCACGCAGTGTGGTAGCTTTCTGGAACAAAAACATATTTACAAGGTTTGGTACCCCAAGGGCCATCATTAATGATGAGGGATCACATTTTTGCAACAAAGCCTGTTATACTTTACTCTCTAAGTATGGTGTCACATAGAAGGTGTCGACCCCCTATCATCCCCAAGCAAGTGGACAGGTTGAAGTCTCCAACCGAGATATCAAGAGTATTTTGTCAAAGACTGTTAATGCAAACCGGACTGGTCGGTCTTAAAAACTTGACGGTGCTCTTTGGGCCTACAGAACAACTTACAAAACTCCATTTGGTATGTCTCCGTATCGGTTGGTGTTTGGGAAAGTTTTTCACCTTCCAGTGGAACTAGAGCATAAGGCCATGTGGACATTGAAGAAATTGAACCTTGAGTGGGATGTAGCTACAAATCTTCGGGTGGAGCAATTGAATGAACTTGATGAGTTCCGGTTCCATGCTTACTCCAATTCATCCTTGTATAAGTATAAGATGAAGTACCTCAATGATAAGTATATCGAGAACAAAGAATTCAAAGAAGGTGGCCATCTGATGTCTAAATCCCACTCAAAACTCCAAAATTCGATTGGGGGAACTTTTCCCCAACTTTTTAAGCCAAATTCGAAATTTGATGGAGAAAATGACTATTGTTTAATGAAATACAACAAAAAATAAGCCGGGAATAGTTACCCCAAAGTTTTCTCTAAAAATCCCTCCAGAAAATCCTTCCCCCGAGCTCAAAAATCAAATTTGTAAATATGAACCTCAACCCTCGGTTCCGCCCCGCGATTTATGCACTTGCGGACTTACTGTCGCACCTGCGACGCTGCACCTGTAGGAAATCCCTCGCAGGTGTGGATATGACTTGAGGGGCTGGGTCTGCATCTACGGCAAGGGGGAGACACCTGGGCATTGATCAGGTCCAAATCCACATTTTTATTTAGTAGCGCGGCGGTCGATGCAATAATAACCCAACTACGGTCGGGATCAAATTCACATGGAGTTAATGATTGGAATTAGGTTTATATCTAAGTAGATGCAAGCTTTGGCTCTAATTGCACTTCCACAAACTTGGTTGGTAATCTACTTCTATTATTACTCTATTAATTTTAATTAATAAAACTAAGGACAATATTTTTGTTTTGGGTTTTCCAAATGTTTAAAGGGACTAGGGTCGTGACTTATACCTAGGTGGTTATCTAATGGGTTGTAAATTCTAGGGCAATCTTGATTAGTTGGGGTTGTAATATAGGTATCACACCCGCGTACTCACTCTATAGCTCTCGGTAGTTTGTGTGATTTTTCCCAATTTGGCTTTCTCAAGTACAAATGGGTATTTGAACAAAGCAAGTGATATTAACTCAAGTCAGGTATTACTATCTCTAGGTTTAACCCTTTAATTGGGACTATAAATTTTTTGAGTTCACCCCAATTCGTTGTTAGCCAAGTTTTCCTAGACTTAGTCCCCCTTTCTCAAGTAGAGACTAAGTAATTTAGGCATGAATCAATGTTTGCAACCATTAATTCTTGAGTTCTAGCAAGAACTAGGCAAAATATCACTAACTCAATCACAAATAAGCCCTAGGTTAAACACCCATTAAATACCCACGTTAGGGTTGAGTCACAACCCTAGCTATGGATTTTGCTACTCATGGAAATTGCAAAGATTAAAGAAAAAGTTAAGATAAAATCCATAATATTAGGTTATGGGAAGAAAATCTAGTGTTTAAAGACAAATCTAGTACAAAATTGCCAAAATAAGTAAAAGTAGACGACTTAGGTTCTCCCTAAAACATAACTTCACCTAAAAATGACAAAAAGTTCTATTTATATTAAGCTGAAAATATCTGACAAAAATTCCCCTACGGAGTTTGTGCGGCCGCATACTTCTAAGTGCAGCCGCACGCTTGCTTCTGCGGCCCCATAATTGTGGTGCGGTATGCATTTTCAACTTTGAGTTCTGGCTTTGGCTGGACTTTTGCGAACTGCAGAATTCTGAGTGCGGCAGCGTAGTCAAACTTATTCCGTACTTCCTTGACCTTGGACTTGACCCGACTCTATGAACCTTCATTCTTGCGGACCGCACAATCGTGTGTGCGACCGCACTTGACACCTTACGGCCGCACAATTTTTGTGCGGTCCCGCACTCCTTTATTTTGCCCAAATGCCAACTCTCTGAATCTCATTTATTACGAACCGCATAATATTGAGTGCGGCCTCACGATGACTTTTGCGGCCGCAAAAGTCATTGTGCAGTCCACACTTCTTCACTTGGTAGATCTTCAGTCTCTGAACTTGCATTTGCGGCCGCATACAAAATCATGTGGTCCGCACAGTAGGCCTCCTTGCCCTTTTTTGGTTCTTGTTCAACTTTTGACTCCTTTATGAGTTGATTTTGATTCCTTTGGCTCATATTGCAAAATTCCTGTAAGCAATCACATTTCATTAGTTTCCGGGAATACCTTTAAGCATTTTTGACCTAAAACACCAGCAAAAAAAGAGCAAATATAAGAGGTCAAAATCCCTACTTATCAACTCCCCCAAACTTAAGCTTTTGCTTGTCCTCAAGGAAATAAGGTAATTCCCACCTCCACTAGAAAAAAGAATATTTCATTTGGCCTAAGGTAAATCAATCATGCATAAATTGGGACTAACAATTACCCTCAACACATATGAATTATCAACAACACAATGTTTTGACTTTTGAGTACCATACTTCTAATATGACACTAGAGCATCAAGAGTTGACTTTATTCATCACAGAAGCTCGCTCTATCACATAGGTCATTGTGGATCCCAAACTCCTCCTCCTCTACTCTCCATGAGAAAAAATTTCACTTTAGAATGTAACACTCGAAACAAGGATTGTGAAGAAGTTCGCTCATCTATCTCAAAAGAATGTCACAAGTCCAGCTCTAAGTACCATAGGCGTGCCCCTTATGTAAATCGCCACTAATGTAAGCTCACTCAACTTGAAATCATATAGGGCTTTTGCGGGAATGTAATTAAGGCTTTTGGATAAAGGTAGGACTTGTTGTAATATGATATTTTTCATATTTCCTTAAGCACTCCTCTTTCTCTTTTCGGCTCATACTTTCTCGACTCTTTGAGTCAATTTCTTCTTCCTTGGGTGAACTAGAGAGACGTAATGTCACTCTTTCTTGATCATGACAATCATTTTCTCTTTTTCTATTTACTCCATGCCTTTAATAATTTTTTGCTTTGAATCCCTTCAACTTGCTACCTTATTCATTTTCTTTTTGGACTTTCTTTCATTTCTTTGCCTTCCCTTTTCTTCATTTCGTTTTCTTCTTTGTAAATTTTATCACTTTCAAATTCCTCGTCTCTCCCCCAAACTTATGCTTTTGCCAATTGTTTTTCAAGAATGCTATGGAAAGATTGGGCGCCAAGAGAGGGTATTAAAAAATGAATAAAGGCTTGTAACATGGTAATTAAAAGAAAAAGGGCTTCAGTTCAAAGGGATTGACTAGGGATATCACATTGGTAGGATATGAAAGTTTTCAAGTTTCAAATTTGATCAAAGAGAGACTACAATCATTTCTCAAGTCGAGCTACACTTAGAATTCGCCTGGACAAACATCCGGGGCAAGTTCTAGACCTATTGGCACGGGAACTTGGACTTGCAATTCAATACCTCACCTGCTGGATTGTTAAAGAGAACAGAGTCGAGGGCCTACAACAACCCTAGCTAAGATTGAAGATCACAAATGGCTCGAATGAACTACTCGATGATTGTTTAAGTCAACAAAAGAGTCTAAAGGTCACAACTAGAGTTATTTTATGCTAACAACTTTCTTTATAACCATAAGGACGGAGGTAAATGTCTTAGTACCAATTGAGGCCTACTTGAGAAACTTTTATTCATTACTACTAAATTTACCAAAGCATAAAAGAAAAATGACTCAATCCCTTAAGAAGGTTGTCATGCCATCCAACGTTGGGAAGAGCCACCCGATTCACACAACATCCACCTTTGGAAAGAACCGTGGCATTAAGAAACCCAAAGGCTTAACACAAAACGTAAAAAGAAGCTAACAAATTAAAAAAAATACTAAAGTAAATAAGAAGTGATGCTACTAAGTAAAAACAAACTAAAGAAGTTATGAAGTAAACTACGAAAGGTAAACTGAATATACAAAACAAAATAAAGCGAATATATACATTAGGGAAATGATTATATACATCAAATGGGGAAGAATATATACATACCAAAGAGAAAATAAAGATAAGGAAAAAATAGTGTAATAGTTATTACATACCATATGTCAATGTCAATCAAAATGAACTATCCCCCAAATGAAAATAAGCATTGTCCTCAGTGTTAATAAAAAATAAGAACAGGGAAAACGGGTAGAGAGTAAAGAAAACTCCCTATGTGGTCTCAGTCTGCATGGGCTCCTCAGCCTGTGTGGTGTCTTCAGCCTGCATGGGGTCCTCAGCACCCTCTGTCTCCTCTAACTGTATCTCGTCATCTCCTGGCTGAGGGACTACTAGGGTTGTTGATCATCTGTATCAACTCCTCAGTAGTGTGTGTAGTTGCATCCGGCTCCTCAGACTGGCCGGTGGCTGCCTCTAATGTCTCTGGCGCTGCTGCATGTGGTGCTGGGACTGACTGCTCCATGAGTAGGTCCAATGGAAGATCTTCGGAAGAAGAAAACTTTACAAGCGTAGCTTCTCTACCGACTCCTTTGATGCCTGAGTCTTCCGCATCTTCTTGACCTATTTCCCCAAGTCCTTGATGACCTTCATATGCGTAGCTAGAGTCTCTAGGATGACCTTCTAGTTGTCCAGAATTTTCTTCAATGATTCCACCACTGACGGAGGTACATGAGGCTATGCTAGGGCTGATGACTGTGTTGCAACCGCACTGGATATGTCAATCAGCTTTGTGGTAGCTGTGTGCATACAGTTGTTGAGACTCGCCAGTGTTTGGGAGACTCGCAACGTAGACTGAGGGTAAGTAGATGAGGCCGACATTGAGAATAGCAAAGATAGTCTAGCTGAAGCAGATGGTCCAGAGGATAAAGGAGGCATGTCTGCTCTGCCAGTCGAAGCACCGGCTGTTGTGGAGGGCTCGACAACTAAACCAACCACTCACTGGCTCTTCAGACTAGCCAGTAGAGATAGTAGCCTTACCCTTGAACTTAGGGTTGTCAGCTTCCTAGAGGTGGTACCATGAAAAAAGGCTTATTTGCCTTCAACTCTACATCAAAGTGCCTCGATTGCACCCCTTGATCTTGGAAGTACTCTGTGAGGAAATTGGGGTAGGGATATGACCTCTCCTCCTTCTGGACCGCATTGGATATGTTGTAAGACATCAGGGCTCCAACATTTATAGGATACCCGGCCATGATGGAAGCCACTAAAACTGCACGGGGAATTGCAATGATGTTCTCATGGAGGCATGGATCATGATGGCTGCATACAAATGTTTTCCACCCATTTTCTTCAAAGTTTAGGGTGGCTCGGACTATTTGTACCCATGATGTGAGCCATGGAGGTGTTGTCCCTCGAATTGCCAGCATCTTAGCTAGCCAAGAGCGAACTCCATTACCCATAGCTAGCTTTTCCAAATATTGTACCGCTTCTACTTCCTCAAATCCCACATATTGGTTCAATGCATGGGCGTCAAAACGGATTTTTAAATTCCAAACTTTTGTCACCTTTGTACCCTTTTTTATGTGAACAACGTTGGCGTATAACTTTTTGACCAGGTGCTCATTTGCATCTTGCATGCTGGAGGTGAATACTTTTAATCCTTTGCGCTCTTCAAATTGTTTGAGGACATTAGGGTTCATCTTGCTCAAATCTTTTGTCAAGAATTGCCTCTCAAGAGTGAGCGACCTTTGTGACCACCATTCTCTGAACTTGGAAAAGGCCTTTTCACTGACAAACCTGTCTTCCCATAACTCTGTCCTCCTCGATCTTTCCAAACCCTAAACAGTAGTATCACCCCCTCTCCCATCGTCCGGGACCTCATCATCATCATCCAAATTAATGGGATTAGCTGGAGCGGGTGGGGGAGAGGGCTCAGATGCTTGACTACCCCCTCCGAACCTTCAGAAGAACTAGAAGAGGAAGTTGATTCATTTACCAAGCGGAGTCTCCCTAGGAATTGTTGCGATTGAGCTTCTGGTTGTGCTTGCACTGAGTTACCCTCAGAAGCTTCCATGTATGGGAGGTACTCAGTGGTTTCTGAAAGTTCATGAGGTGGTCTATTGAGCGTAGCTTTCTTGCTTAAGACCTTTTGAATTGAAAGTGGCATGTTGGTTTTGCCTCGACCCTGGCCTCGAGAGATTTCTGCCCTCCCTTTTGATTTATCTCCTCTGCCACGTGAACGAACCATTGTCTACAACATACAAATAGTGAAGTCAGTTAGAACTGGAGCTCATAATGTATATAGATTCAAGATTGATATTGCAATCCACAGTTCTCAGAAAAGGGCAGTACGGACTGCACAAAAGTGAGTGCGCCCGCATAGTACAAAAATGACTGCAGTTGCATAACCCCATGTTAAGACTACTAGGGCCTCTGAAGTTACCTCAGTGCGGACCGCACAATATTGAGTGTGGCCACACAAACCAATTGCGGACCGCACAATTTTGAGTGCGTCCGCACACTGTATCACTTGGTCTCTGAAGTTTAAATTGTGCGAACCGCACAAAATTGAGTGTGGCCACACAAGTCTAATGCAAACCGCACAATATCATTAATCACAAGTTCCATAAACTTAGTTACCACGGACCGCACAAAAATATATGTGGTCGCACCCTAGTGCGGACCGCACAAAAATATATGTGGTCGCACCCTAGTGCGGACCGCACAAAATTATGTGCGGCCACATAATTCAAATAACAACGACGCTGACTTACGATTTACGCTGGGGTTTTCACTAATTAAGCATGGATTTTAGCAATTAATCATGAATAGCTACTAACCCAGGCCCTATTTAGCATTTAAGACACTACCCACATGATGCTAAGCAAGATTTGACTAATTATTGACAATTTAAGCATGAACCTAACCCTAGATTTAAAAAACTAAAACAAAGAAAAGAAAAAGTAAAAGACAAATCTAAAGCATTGAAATTAACATACTAGTAATGAATATGAAGATAAGATTCACACTTGATGAAATGAGATACGATAGAGAGCAAAGGGAGCGTCCACTGTGCTAGGTTGGTCACTTAAGGTCAAAGTTTGTAAAGCGTGAAAAGTTTAGGAAAGTCCTATTCATACTTTGACCAGGATGGCCCACTAACTTACCTGAGTGCGGCCGCAAAATTTTGGTCCGTTCCACACTCCTTACCTGCTTCTTGAATTGGTGATGCGGTTCGTATAAAAATGAATCCGGCCACATAATTCGTGCGGTTCACAATGTTTTGTGTGCGGCCACAAATCTTTAAGGAATTTTGACAGGACAAACTTCAGAGACTTTGCATTTTCCATCTTCCAGTTGTGCGACCACACACAGAATTGTGTGGCCGCAAAGTGTTTGTGCGGTCCGCACAGTTTTGACACTTAGCTAAAAAAATTTCATGCAAAGTTCCTGAAATGCACACCCATATTCCTACATACACTTCACAACTAGTTAGCCATAAGCAATGCCTAATCTAAAAAAGAAAATTAAGAGAAAGAAAAACTCATGGCTTGCCTCCTAAGAAGCGTCTGATTTAACGTCGCGACACGACGCATGTTACCATCATTCACTTGAAATGGAGTAATTCCACGACGTGGCCATCATCAACCTTACCAAGATGGTGCTTCACCCGGTGCCCATTGACTCTAAATACCTCACCATTCTTATTTTTCAATCTAGAGCACCTAAAGGAGTCATATGTACAACTTCAAAAGGGCCAGTCCACTTTGATTTCAGCTTTCCCGGAAACATCTGCAACCGAGAGTTGAATAATCCACATCTGATGTCTTAGCTTTCCCGGAAACATCTCGTTAGTGAATGGTTTCTTAATTGGTAACTTTTACCCAATTCCGAGTCGTGGGCCCGGGGAGGCTTTTTGGGCGTTTACCTATTTTCTTGCCTTAGCTTCGCATTCATTAGCTAAAATAGTTACTTGTAGCTATATTTATGTTATGTAATGGATTTGATTAGATTTGGGCAACTCGAAGTTGCATACTCGTGGCAAGAGCGTGGTTTCGGATTGATTTGAGCTTAGTTTGAGGTAAGTGGCTTGCCTAACCTTGTGTGGGGGTAATCCCCCCCACCCCCTGCCCTAGGATTTTAGTATTGTTTGATATGTGAGTGTCGTGTACGTAAGGTGACGAGTACATACACAGGAATTTGTTGTAGAACTCTGTTTTTCTCTAAATCATAACCTTTTTTCCTTGTTTGAACTACACTAGCATATGTAATTACCTTGTTTAGATTAAGGAAAACATGCCTATGTGTTTTGATAGTTTATTTGAACTCTGCGCATCATGCTTAGTGAAACTCCTATTCTCCTTGGTTTGAACATAGTCCAAACCATAGATTTCATTGTTGTAACTGTTGTGTTTATTGGTTGAGCTGCATATTTACTTTGGGACTACGTAACACATTTCGGGAGCTTCCCAGCACTTCATATATACTTTGGGACTACGGACGTATTATGGAAGATCCCCCATCCCCGTACTGCATATTTACTTTGGGACTACAGACTTATTTCGGGAGATCCCCCATGTACTTCATATTTACTTTTGGACTATAAACGCATTTCGGGAGACCCCCCTGTACTGCATATTTACTTTGGGATTACAGGACAGTATCCCGGGAGATCCCCCTTGTAACTATTAATGTGTTCTGACCTCATCACTGCTCGACCGAGGTTAGGCTTGGCATTTACTGGGTACCATTGTGGTGTACTCACGCCCTTCCTTCACATGTTATCGTGTGCAGATCCAGGTACTTCTCGTCCACCTAAGTATTAGCCAGCAACAGCAGCCACCGGAGACTTCAAGGTATATCTACTCGCATCCGCAGATCCTCGGTGTCCCCCTCTATCTTTTACTTTGTTTCCCTCCTATAATTCTTAGACTCCTCTTATAGAATTCTGTAGATAGATTTCTTAGAGCTTGTGACTCATGGTTCCGGGTTTTGGGAAGTGTTGTGCATAATTGGCAAATTGGTTTTACTTGTATATGCCGAGCAGCATTTTACCTTTATATAACCATTGTTGATGCTTAGTTATTCCTTATTACTCCTTATTTTTGATGATTTCAATGTTAATAGTCTTACCTAGTTGTAGTGACTAGGTGCTGTCACGACGTCTTTCGAAGGGGAAAAATTGGGTCGTGACGTCATGATATGTTGGAGAAAACTTTCATGCTTTTCATGTCTTGAATATGCTCATACAGGAGCAATATCGAGAAATGGGATTCAAAAAGTATTCTGAACGTATCTCGCATCTTCTTGTAGACAAGCAACATAGTGGTCTATTAATGAAAAACCGTGAAAGCCGACCTATTGGTTCTTGTCCATTCCCTGAAGTGAATGAGACGAAATTCCATCAAGCTAAGATGGAAGAGGTCGTGGCCCCAGTCGTAATCATGGTCGTGGCAGGGGAAGAAACTATAATAATTGTAATAATAATGCACCAAATAACCCTCCTCGCCACCAGCAGTGGAAAAGGAAGGAACAAAAGCATGACGTGGTGCAAGAAACAAATGTAGAAAATGCATGCTATAGATGTGGAGGAAAAGGGCATTGGTCACGTTCCTGTCATATGCCAAAGCACCTGATTGAGCTTTATCAAGCCTCCGTGAAGAATACAGAGAAAAATGCTTAAGCAAATTTTATTTGTGAAGATAATTTAGACTTCATGCATTTGAACGTAGCTGACTACTTTGCACTCTGAAAAGGAGAAACAAGTCATGTGATCGGTGATGAATCTGTAGAAATGTAAATATTTTAATGTTTGTTGTTTGTAGCAGTTAGTATGATTATGTAATTGTTGTACATAGATAAAAAGTTATGCTTTGATAATGATGTTTACTATAACATATTTTGTTTATGTCATTTTGAAGAATATGGATAATCCTCAAAAATCTTTTGGACCAAAGACCAATCATGCAGATATTTGTGTAATTGTTAGTGCAACAACTGATGCCACATTCAAATATCAGAAATACTTTTCTTATTTGCATAGGAAAAAAGTAAATGTTTTTTTTCAAATCTCTGGTAATATAAGTTTGATAGAAGGCTCTGGAAGAGCCACTATATTTTTTTCTAAGGGAACAATACTTATTATAGACAATGCATTATTCTCCTCCATGTCCCGAAGAAACTTGTTGAGTTTTATAAATATCCGCCGAAATGGTATCATGTTGAGAGGATAGATGAATGAATATAGAATATCTTTGTATTTCAAATAATGTTTCTGGACAACAGTGCATCGTAGGGAAGATACCAACTTTATCTTCTGGATTATACTATTCAAAGATTAGTACAGTTGAAGCACACTCTATCGTAAACCAAAAGTTTGCCAATTCAAATACTTTTGTGCTTTGGCATGGCCGTTTGGACCATCATGGATCAATAATGATGAGACGAATCACTTAAAATTCGTGTGGGCATCCATTAAAAAACCTGAAGATTCTTACAAATGATGACTTTTCTTGCGATGCTTGTTATCAAGGCCAAATTATCACTAGACCATCACCAATGAAAGCTGGCATTGAATCCCCTTCATTTTTAGAGCGTATACGTGGGGATATATGTGGACGTATTCACCCACCAAGTGGATTTTTTAGATATTTATTTCCCTAATAGATGCATCTTGATGATGGTCTCACGTGTTCGTACTATCATCTCGCAACCTGGAATTTGCAAAGCTATTAGCCCAAATAATTCGATTAAGGGTACAATTTCCAGATTATCCTATAAAGTTGATTCCCCTTGATAATGCTAGAGAATTCTCATGTTAAGCTTTTAATGATTATTGCCTACCAGTTGGAATAAATGTTTAACATCATGTAGCTTATGTTCATACTCAAAATGACCTTGAAGAGTCATTTATCAAACGCCTGCAATTGATAGCAAGACCACTATTTATGAAAACAAAATTGCCCACTATTGTTTGGGGACATGCTATCTTGCATGCAACATCACTTATCCGTCTCAGACTGACACATTATAATACATATTCTCCGTCACAATTAGGTTTTGGTCATGAACCTAATATTTTCCATCTACGAATTTTTGGATGTGGTGTATATGTGCTAGTAGCACCACCACAACGCGGTAAGATCGGCCCCCAGAAAAGGTTAGGAATATATGCTAGGTATGAATCACCCTCTATTATTCGCTATCTTGAACCGTGGATAGGAGATTTATTTACTGCTCGATTTGCAGATTGATTTGATGTAACTAACTTCCCAGGGGAGAGAAAAAGAAAATCAAAAGAGAAATTGTGTGGAAGTTTCATCATTATCTCATTTTGATCCATGTACCCCCATTTGTAATCATGAGGTCCAAAAGATCATCCATTTACAGAATATAGAAAATCAAATGCCAGACGCATTTACTGATTTTGAAAAGGATAACTAAGTCACCTATAAAGGCTATTCGCCTTGATAATGCTGGAGAATTCTCATCTCAAGATTTTGATGATTATTGTCTATCAGTTTGGATAAAAGTTGAACACCATGTAGTTTATTTTCATACTCAAAATGGCCTTGCAAATTCATTTATCAAATGCCTACAATTGATAGCATGACCACTTTTTATGAAAAGATATTGCCCACTACTGTTTGGGGCCATGCTATACTGCACGCAACATCACTTATTCATCTCAGACTAACACATTATAATATTCTCCATCACAATTAGTTTTTGGTCATGAGCCTAATATTTTTCATCGACGAATTTTTGGATGTGGTGTATATGTGTCAGTAGCACCACCACAACCCAATAAGATGGGCCCCCAGAGAAGGTTAGGATTATATGTTGGGTATGAATCACCCTCTATTATTCGCTCTCTTGAACATTTGACAGGAGATTTATTTACTGCTCGATTTGCTAATTGTCGGTTTGATGTAACTAACTTCCCATAAGTAGGGGGAGAGAAAAAGAAAATCAAAAGAGAAATTGTGTGGAATTTTGCATCATTATCTCATTTTGATCCACATACCCCCATATGTAATCAGGAGGTTCAAAGATCATCCATTTACAGAATATAGCAAATCAAATGCTAGATGCATTTACTAATTTGAAAAGGATAACTAAGTCACATATCCATGCAGAGAATGTGCCTATCCGAATTGATGTCCTAGAAGGACCATCTACTAGCATGAGAGCTAGTTAACCTAAAGCACGCTTGAAGTGTGGTAGGCCTTGGGTTAAAAGGAACGAAGTCGTCGAAAAAGAGAATCAACAAATGGTCAAAACAATACTATAAAGGGATCTCCTAAAGAGACCCAAGATCTAATTGGTTATGAGATTCTTGAAGAAATCAATGAACGCGGGACTCAAGTGAGCGAGGAACTTTTAATAAGTTCTGCTGGTGATGGGATTAATAAAATCGATCTGAAATAGTGGTGGATAATATTTTCGCATATAATGTTGCACTTAATATTATGCAAGATAGTGAGGATTTTGAACTCTGATATGTCGAAGAATGTCGACAAAGATCTTATTGGCCAAAAAGACAAGAGGCGCTTCAATCATAATTGAACGCACTTTCTAAAAGAAACGTCTTTAGACCAGTAGTCCAAACACCTGTTGGTATAAGACCATTGGTCATAAATGGGTTTTTGTGCGAAAAAGGAAAGATAAAAATGAAGTTGAAAGATACAAGGCTCACCTTGTTGCACAAGGATTCTCACAACGACCTGGAGTCGATTATGAAGAAACATATTCACCCATTATGGATGTCATAACATTTCTATATCTTATCAGTTTAGCCTAACGTGAAAGGCTTGAAATACATCTGACAGAAGTGGTTACATCTTATCTGTACGGGTCACTTGATAATGAGATTTACATGACAATCCCTGAATGATTTAAACTTCCTAAAGGAAATTCACAATCTCGAGAAATGTATTCAATAAGATTACAGAGATCTTTGTACGGTTTAAAGCAATCTGTGCGCATGTGATAAAATTGCCTTAGTGAATAATTGTTGAAAGATGGTTACATAAAAGATGTTATTTATCCATGTATTTTTAAAAAAAAAATAACATCATAATTTATTATATTTTTTGTTTATGTTGATGACATAAATCTTGTTGGAACACCAGAAGAGCTCCAAAAGGCAATTGAATATCTTAAGAAAGAATTCTAAATAAAAATCTTTCAAAGACAAACCTTTGTCTTGGTCTGCAAATTGAACATTTAGCATACGAGATCTTTATGGATTAATCTGCCTATACAGAAAGGGTCTTAAAACGCTTTTACATGGACAAAGCGCATCCATTGAGTACAACAATGATTGTTCAATCACTTGAAGTGAATAAAGACCCGTTCCGATCTCCAGAAAAGGATGAGGAACTCCTTGGTCCTGAAACACCTTATCTCAGTACAATTGGTGCACTTATGTATCTTGCTTGTGCTAAAAGGCATGACATAGCATTTTCTGTTAATTTACTAGCAAGATATAACTCTTCTCCTACACAGAGACATTGGAAATGGGTTAACAATATTTTACGATATTTAGAGTGAACTCTTAATATGAGTTTGTTTTATGCTAACAAAGGTAGTGCGGATCTTGTTGGTTATGTAGATGCAAGTTATTTATCTGATCCTCATAAAGCTCGATCTCAAACCGGGTACGTGTTTACATGTGGAGGTATTGTCATTGGCGCTCCACAAAGAAATATATTGTTGCTACTTCTTCAAATCATGCTGAGATAATAACTATCATGAAGCAAGTAGCGAATGAGATTAGTGATTCATTTTATTCAAGAAAAATGGGGTTTGGAATGTGATAAGAGATCCATAATTTTATACTACATACATAGACCAATTAAAGGGAGGATTTATAAAAGACGATAAAAGGAAACACATTTCAACAAAATTATTTTACATACATAATCTTCAGAAAATGGAGACAACGATGTGCAACAAATTCGTTCAAGTAACAATCCAACAAATTTATTCACTAAATCTTTGCCAACTTCAGCTTTTGAGAAGATGGTATACAAGATTGAAATGCGGAAACTCAAATATTTGAAACAAGATTTTCATTAGGGGGAGTGAAATACGTGTTGTACTCTTTTTTCCTTACTAAGGTTTTTCCCATGGGGTTTTTCTTGTAAGGTTTTTAATGTGTTAGCTTGAAAAGTGTATTACTAAATATGTGTACTCTTTTTCCTTCAATAGGATTTTTCCCATTGGATTTTTTTCTGATAAGGTTTTAACGAGGTACAATATCTTTTAATGAACATCCAAGGGGGAGTGTTATGAAAATAGTTATATTGTGGATGTCTATTTATTACTCTGCTATAGATAATCTTCCTGAAGAAGATTATCCGTTTGGTACTCTATTGAAGTTTATCTATAAGTAGTTGATGCATGTAGGTTTCAAGCAACTCAATAAATTAATTTGCAGCAGTTTCTTATTAAACAGGCAGGTAGCAAGCAGCTCATGCAGACAACTTACAAGAAGCTCAAGAAAAGCCTTGCAACTGCTTCCTTTCTTCTATAAATAGAGGAGATGTCAATTCATTATGATCATTAGTTTGAAGTGCAATGATATATATCAGTTTCTCTCTATACTTGTCTTTTACTTTATTGTCTTTATTTTATAATTGTAAGGCCCCACAAAATTTCTAACAAAAAACCCGGGACTTCGTGGTGCCGAGATTAGATTTATGTGTCATAACATTAAGCTCGCCGTGGTTTGGACTTTTTGGATTGAACAGTACTCTTTGGGCTAAAGGAAAATGTTTTTATGTACGCATTTCTGCAGCCCATTATGTTGTCGCATAATCACTCTGCGGACTGCATAATGGCCGCAGAGTCAGGCAGATAATTGGCCAATTTTGAGGCCAGTTATGCGGCCCAATTATGCGATCGCATAATTCCTTTTCAGGACACATGTTGATCGCATATCCACCTTGGAATTTTGCATAGGGGAGTTCTTGTCACGCCCCAAAATCGAGGGGCGAGACCGGCGCCTAACCGGGTGATCCCAGTCAAGCGAACCTGGTTTGGCCTTCCTGCCAAACGTATTACCCGGCGTTCATTAATTCAAATGAGTTAGCCAATCTTAATTTCAAAGTACATCATACAGCATGGCTCCGTTGTTTTTCTCTTTTAACATGTTAACAACTAATATTCAAACATACATAATATCAGTACATACATAACTTTCCAACATGGTTTACGGTTCCGAGTACGCACTGTTAATACCCAAAAATACATATATACACTACCCATATCGTGTCTACAGAGCCTCTACGAATGCTAGAGAGTTTACATACTTGCCGATAACAAGGCCCCGTCTATACCATTGTAATATAAGCAAAAGAAGGTGGTAAAATCCACACACGGCCTCGGGGACGAAAGGGGCTCACCACAACCGCTGAGAAGATGAAGAGGAGGCACCACTATTGGCGAGCTGAGCTACCTGCTGTGGAACCACCTACATCCATATAAAAGATGTAGCGCCCCTGGCAAAAGGGACGTTAGTACTGTGGAATAGTACTAGTATGTATGAACAAACTTTACCCCGAGTACAATCAAGCAGTACAAAAATAAGAGACGGTTAATAGAATTCAGCAAACATTGCACATAGATCAAAACAACCATATCAAGAGTTTCACAAATTTCCCTGACATTAGTAATACCTCCATATTCAAGAGAGATAATGATCACATTCAATCCTTATTACCTCGGCCACCCTTATCCCCTGCTCTCACCTTTATTACCCCTGCCACCCTTATTGCTCCGTGTTGCGGCGTGCAACCTGATCCCACCTGACAATGAACACACACCACCAATTTGATCACAAAGACATTCGTCACAAAGAACATAAGTTCACAACAACCAACGAGTGAATCACAAAGAATCCCTTTATCAAGGAAAATCATTTATAACAGCCAAATAGTCACGGTCACAGAACCTCTTTATCAAACAACGGATCATATATAGTGTGCCAACAACTTTACCCCACCTGAAAATTCATATTTCAAGCAACATCACCCATAACGTTATCGCAACGGCAACAATAATAAACAATTTCATCACATGGGCCTTTCCTTCAAGGATCACAGATTCCCATTTAACAGTTTATTTGCTTGGGCTCAAGGCACCGAATTTTCACCAAGTAATAATTCATGTACAAAGTATTGCCATAATCGTTCAACTTATTTACATCGTTTCATATCAATAACTTCAAACAATTATAAGCTTGGCACATAAAAAGTTAGGCACACCAAATCACCGTTCACAACCTCATATAACACAGTAGAGTGGCGATCAACTAAGATAGTAATTCACATAATCTCATGCAAGTACACATACCGTATGCTCGAACACCAACGGGGAGACTCTACAAGGGTTAAAATTAGTCATACATACCTGGGATCGAATTGCCTTTATCAACTTTTACTTGGAATCACCGAACCGACTAGTATCTTCAATCTAGTTCACAATTAAACACATGCAACTCAGAATGGAAGTCATGCATGAAATTCGGACTCTCTCTCAAGCAATTTGTCAAACACTATGTGAACCCATTAGGTCACCAACCCTATCTTTGTGAAGTTTTACCCCAAGTCACTCCCTTTTACTAAATTAACACAATTTATAAACATGCATGCAAGGTCTTAGTTACTGTTTTCAAGGATCAATTCAATCCAACCCTCCCCTTGTTTAAAATCAGAAATTTATAGAAAAGAAGAAAGAGAGATTGGGAACCCTTACCTGTTGAAATGGGGAAGAAGGAGATTACTCAAAATATTGGGCCTGGGAGACCTTGAAAATCACTCTAATGGAAGGGCCACTTCCTCTCTCAAGAACTCTCCTTTCCTTCTCTCTATTTTTGTTCAGAAACTTGATAAATGAAAGGGGGTGGGGGTTAAATGAAATTGGGGTCAGGTATAAAATTTCAGAAAAATAACAGACCGCGTCGAATATGCGGTCAGGAATGCGGTCGCATTCCTGACAAGCGGTTCGCATTTTGGACCGCAGAATGGCCCCCAGGTGGGCAAAATTTTGGAAACATTATGCCCGGGTATGCGACCACTATGCGTTTCGCATACACTTTATGCGATTGCATTGTGCATCGCATAACACCCCTTCAGTTGGGCAGTGATCTGCCCGTGTATGCGACCGCTATGCGATCCGCATACATGTTATGCGATCACATAGTGCGTCGCATAACACCCAATTTCTGGAATAATTAAGTTCTTTCAAATCGCGGGGTATTTTACAAAAACCAAGGTCCTATTTAAGGGTTTCCTCAGAGATATCAACTCGGGGACTTATTCGGACGTTATTTTAAGCAAGACATTTTTACGCGTCTTCACACTCTTCCCCCTTAAAAAGCATTCGTCCTCGAATGAGGATTTTGGAAATCATTTGGTTCTTTGAAAACGTGACATGCAAACCTCCCAATTTACACTAACTCCGGTATTTTCAGAAAAATTTGCCAGAGGTTCCCTTGTAACTAGGCCTATCTACCTGCCAGAGAGCCCCCGAAACACATTTCCAAGCACCATTACACACATTTTGTTATCCCTACAACTGGTATACTATTCATCACCTCAATACTCGCACATATTCAATTACCTTAACAAATACAGATGGTTCATCCTCTTTTTATCACAATTTAGCATAAGATTGAATCGGTGGCATACAATTTGCACATAGCTTTGGGCCACTTCAGTGTGCCCCATACATTTCAATCACCTCAATAGATCATAGACAATTTTTACTTACTTACCATTTACAAATCTACACTATTATTAATTACTTACTTACCGCATTTGTTTCACAAACTGTGTATTTTCTTTAAAGGTGGCACACCACCTAGTTAACAACTTTGTATACAATCTTAGCACGCATTGGAAAGTTACAACAATAAGGCCATTAGGAATTGCCTTGAAACCATGATTTGCACGATCATTACTACACTTGCTCAAACAGATGGTGGTATTTTTCTTTCATTTATTTCTCTGTTTCCCACGTGGCCTCCTCGACTCGTTGACTCCACCACAACACTTTAACAGAAGCAATGTCTTTGTTTCTCAAACTACGGACCTGCCTATCGAGAATGGAAACCGAAACTTCTTCATACGACAATTCTTCACTAACCTAAATGGTCTCAACTGGCACAATGGCGGAAGGATCTCCATTTACCTTCTTCAACATAGACACGTGGAATACCGGATGCACTAATGACATTTCAGGGGGTAATTCCAGCCTATACGCGACTTGTCCTATCCGCTGAGCGATCCGATACAGCCCGACATACCTTTGGCTCAATTTCCCTTTCTTTCCGAACCGCATGACTCCCTTTATGGGAGATACCTTCAAGAATAGCCAATCATCTACCTGAAACTCTAAATTTCTACGACGAACATCCGCATATGATTTCTGATGACTCTGAGCAGTTTTCATCCTTTCCTGAATGACTCTAACTTTTTCCATTGTTTGGTGCACAAGATCCGGCCCTATCAATTCTGCCTCACCAACCTCAAACCATCCGATCGGAGATCTACATCTCCTCATGTACAATGCTTCAAATGGGGCCATCTTAATACTAGCATGGAAGCTGTTATTGTAAGTAAACTCTATAAGCGGCAAGTGATCATCCCATCTACCCTTGAAATCCAAAATACAAGATCGCAGCATATCCTCAAGCGTCTGAATAGTCCGCTCCGCCTGACCGTCCGTCTGTGGGTGGAAAGCTGTGCTGAGATTTACCTGAGTACCCAGACCTTGCTGAAATTTCCTCTAAAAGTTAGCTGTGAACTGAGCCCCTCGATCCGAGATAATAGAAACTGGAGTGCCATGAAGCCTGACTATTTCCTTGATATACAACTGAGCGTACTGTTCCGCAGTATCGGTGGACTTAACTGGCAAGAAGTGAGCTGATTTCGTGAGTTGATCCACTATTACCCAAATTGAGTGGAACTTGCGCTGAGTGCGAGGTAACCCTACCACGAAGTCCATGTTGATCATCTCCCATTTCAACATCGGTATATCCATAAGCTGAGTCAGCCCACCGGGACTCTGATGCTCGGCCTTCACCTGCTGACAATTCGAACACCTAGACACCATGTCCGCTACACCCCTCTTCATGCCATTCCACCAATAAATCTCCTTGAGATCGTGATACATTTTCGTGGAACCTGGGTGAATAGAATACCTGGAGTTATGGGCCTCGGTCATTACCCTCTCTCGGAGATTATCTACATCTGGTACACATATTCTCCCCTGACATCACAAGACACCGTCATCTTTGCCAAGTGAAAATGCTGAAGTCGCGTGATTTAAAATTGCTTCCCTCAATTGTGCTAATGTTGGGTCTCTGAATTGCTTTTCCTTGACTTCTGTTACAAGCGAAGACTCCGCCCCATTTCTCACCACGACATTCCCCTTATCTGAGATCGAAAGACAGACCCCAAGACTGGCCAACCGATGAACCTATCGAGCCAAAGGCCTCTGGCCGGCCTCTAAATGTGCTAAGCTACCAATGGATTTCCGACTAAGAGCATCGGCTACCACATTCGCCTTTCCTGGATGGTACAAAATATTCATATCATAATCTTTGAGCAATTCTAACCACCTTCGGTGCCTCAAATTCAACTCCTTCTGTTTGAATAGGTACTGAAGGCTCTTGTGGTCCGTGAACACATCCACATGGACCCCATAAAGATAGTGCCGCCAAATTTTCAATGCAAACACAACTGCTGCGAGCTCCAAATCATGCGTCAGATAATTCTTCTCGTGACTCTTGAGCTGTCTTGAAGCATATGCTATAACTTTACCATGCTGCATCAACACACATCCCAAACCAAATCTCGACGCATCACAATAAACCACGAATCCCTCTGAACCTTCTGGCAAAGTTAACACTGGTGCTGAAGTCAATCTCGACTTCAATTCTTGAAAATTCTTTTCACAAGCATCGGACCACTGAAACTTTACTACTTTCTGCGTCATCTTAGTCAATGGGGAGGCGAGAGTAGAGAATCCCTCCACAAATCTTTGATAATACTCAGCTAGACCCAAGAAGCTACGAATCTCTGTCCGGGTCGTTGGTCTAGGCCAATCTTTCACTGCGCTGCAATCTTTTGGGGATCAACTTGAATTCCTTCCCCAGAGACCACATGACCCAAAAACGCAACTGATTCTAGCCAAAACTCACATTTTGAAAATTTAGCATACAGGCGGTGTTGTTGAAGAGTCTGCAGAACTGCTCTAAGGTGACTAGCATGATCTTCCCGACTTCACAAGTAGAAAAGGATGTCATCAATAAAAACAATCACGAAGGAGTCTAGAAATGGCTTGAAAATCCGATTCATAAGATCCATAAAAGCTGTTGGAGCGTTGGTCCAAAGGACATTACCAAAAAATCAAAATGACCATAACGAGTCCTGAAGGCGGTCTTAGGAATATCCTGCTCCCTGATCTTCAACTGATGGTACCCAGACCGTAAATCGATCTTTGAGAAGAACCTAGCACCTTGCAACTGATCGAACAAATCATCTATCCGAGGCAGTGGATATCTATTCTTGATGGTGACCTTGTTGAGTTGCCGATAATCAATACACATTCGAAGCGACCCATCTTTCTTTCTGACAAAAAGAACCGGTGCGCCCCAAGGCGACACACTTGGCCGAATGAAACCTTTTTCTAATAGATCTTTCAATTGCTCCTTTAACTCTCTTAATTCTGCTGGCGCCATTCTGTATGGTGGAATAGATATTGGCTGCGTATCTGGCAATATATCAATCCCGAAATCAATCTCTTTATCTGGCGGAATCCCAGGTAACTTATCCGAAAACACTCCCAGAAACTCATTCACGACCGGCACAGACTTGGGAGCTGGCACCTCTGAAGCGGTGTCCGCAACCCGGACCAAATGATAAATGCATCCCTTCCTGATCATTTTGGAAGCCTTAAGATAGGAAATAAACCTACCCCTTCGCACGACATCATTCCCTTTCCATTTAATGACGGGCTCGTTAGGAAATTCGAGCCTCATAATTCTTGTTCGGCAGTCGAGTTTAGCAAAGCACGAGTAAAGCCAATCCATTCCCATAATAACATCAAAATATACCATCATCAATTCAATGATATCGGCCGTCATATCTCGACCACACACCGTTACAACAGAATTCCTATAGACTCGCGCGGCCGTAATGGAATCACCAACCGGAGTCGCCACTGAGAACGGCTCAAGAAGGTGTTCGGGTTTTATCCCGAAACTCGAAGCAATAAATGGAGTAACATATGACAAAGAGGATCCTGGGTCAATAAGAGCATAAACATTAATCGTTTGTATAGACAGAATACCTGTGACAACATCTGGAGAAGCCTCCGCACTCTGGCGACCACTCAAGGCATAGAACCGACTGGGTCCCCCTTGACCCCGTGCTCTACCCCTAGCTGCACCGCGCCCTGCTGGAGCTGGAGGGCTTGTTGAATATGCAGCGGCTGAAGAACCGGACGTCTGAGCAGTGCTTCTACCCATGCCCTGATTGGGCACACGACAATTCCACTGGGTGTGACCTCTCTCTCCGTATCTGAGGCATACCGGCATATCCAAGTAACATGGCCCAGAATGGGGCCTCCTACATTTAGGGCATGGGGCCCTCCGCTACTGCTGATACCCCCTCCCCCTACCGGAATGACCTGACTGGTGGAACCTCCTGCCATCTGAACCGGGCGCCAAGCGACCTCCCTGCTGATAACTGCACCCTGGTGGCGGTGCACTGGCTGAGGACTGAGCATAGGACTGAAGTGGTCCTGATGACCCTCTCCCAACGGCTGATCTCCCCCCTCCAACCGAGCTCCCAGGGTTGCCCGCTGACCGGGCTCTACCACTACTCTCTCTCTCTGACCTTATCTTCAACTTTCGCGCCTCTGTAGCCTGGGAAAAACCCATAATCTTCCCGTAGTTCATATACGAATGCAAAGCAGCTGTAGCAGCCTCATTGACAACCAAGGGACCAAGGCCCTGAACAAACCGACGAACTCTGGCCTCCGTAGTCGGCATCATGTGGGTGGCATACTTTGACAAGTGAACAAACACCATATGGTACTTCCACACGCTCATGTGGCCCTGTTTAAGGACCTCGAACTCTGCAGCACAGGCTGCCATAGTCTCAGTAGGCAAGAAATGATCCATAAAGGCATCTACGAACTCGACCCACCTTGCTGGAGGGCTCCTCTCTCCACGGGAACTCTCCCACATCTCAAACCACGAATATGCCACCCCTTTCAGACGGTAGGAAGCCAACTCAATTCCCTCAGTTTCATCAGCCTTCAAAACCCGGAGAGTCTTGTACATTTCATCTATAAAATCTTGAGGATCGGCCTCTGGGTCAGTGTCTGTGAACTCTGGAGGGGCTAACCGCAGAAACTGGTCGACCCTAGAACCTGAAGAATCCCTTTGCTTGCTAGAGGACGCATGGGCAGCCTGAGATCTTTGGGCCTGGTAGGCCACTAACTGAGTCAACATCTAAATAGCCCCCCTGAGGTCCCCATCAGAAATACCGGCACCGGAAGCTGGAACTGAAGATGGATCAGGAACATCAGCGAGAGGGATTTCGGTACCCTCCGCTGGAGCAGGAATAGGGATAGACTGGCCTGGCACGGAAGAGTCCGGCAAATTCAATGTCGGGGAATCACTCTCACCCGCACCGTCAGATAAAGGATGCGTGGCCACACTCGGGGTGGCATTGGCCTCTAGGCCGAGTCGAGCTCTCTTCTTCGGTGCCATTGGTGAAAAATTAGGACAGCGCACGAATTAAAAAAAGACATTCTCACACTTCGCTCCATCGCACGATGCAGAATAACAATGAAGGGTATTTTCCTAAATGTCCATGCATCCCCCTAATTATGGATGTGGTCGACAACACACCGATAAGAAGGGCTCTACTAGACACGGCTCCGAGACATCCTAGGACACTTTTAAAACCTTAGGCTCTGATACCATGTTTGTCACACCCCAAAATCGAGGGGCGAAACCGGCGCCTAACCGGGTGATCCCAGTCAAGCGAACCTGGTTTGGCCTTCCTGCCCAACGTATTACCCCGCGTTCATAACATACATTAATTCAAATGAGTTAGCCAATCTTAATTTCAAAGTACATCATACAGCATGGCTCCGTTGTTTTTCTCTTTTAACATGTTAACAACTAATATTCAAACATACATAATATCAGTACATACATAACTTTCCAACATGGCTTACGGTTCCGAGTACGCACTATTAATACCCAAAAATACATATATACACTACCCACATCGTGTCTACAGAGCCTCTACGAATGCTAGAGAGTTTACATACTTGCCGGGACAAGGTCCCGGCTATACCTTTGTAATATAAGAAAATGAAGGTGGTAAAATCCACACACGGCTCCGGGGAGGAAAGGGGCTCACCACAACTGCTGAGAAGATAAAGAGGAGGCACCACTATTGGCGGGCTGAGCTACCTGCTGCGGAACCACCTACATCCATATAAAAGATGTAGCGCCCCCGACAAAAGGGACATTAGTACTGTGGAATAGTACTAGTATGTATGAACAAACTTTACTCCAAGTACAATCAAGCGGTACACAAATAAGAGACAGTTAATAGAATTCAGCAAACATTGCACATAGATCAAACCAACCATATCAGGAGTTTCACAAATTTCCCTGACATTAGTAACACCTCCATATTCAAGAGTGATAATTATCACATTCCATCCTTATTACCTCGGCCACCCTTATCCCTGCTCTCACCCTTATTACCCCTGCCACCCTTATTGCTCCGTGTTGCGGCGTGCAACCCGATCCCACCTGACAATAAACACACACCACCAATTTGATCACAAAGACATTCGTCACAAAGAACATAAGTTCACAACAACCAACGAGTGAATCACAAAGATTCCCATTATCAAGGAAAATCATTTATAGCAGCCAAATAGTCACGGTCACAGAAATTCTTTATCCAACAACAGATCATATATAGTGTGCCAACAACTTTACCCCGACTGACAATTCATATTTCAAGCAACATCACCCATAACTTTATCGCAACGGCAACAATAATAAACAATTTCATCACATGGGTCTTTCCTTCAAGGATCACAGATTCCCATTTAACAGTTTATTTGCTTGGGCTCAAGGCACCCGAATTTTCACCAAGTACTAATTCATGTACAAAGTATTGCCATAATCGTTCAACTTATTTACATCGTTTCATATCAATAACTTCAAACAATTATAAGCTTGGCACATAACAAGTTAGGCACACCAAATCACCGTTCACAACCTCATATAACATAGTAGAGTGACGATCAACTAAGATAGTAATTCACATAATCTCATGCAAGTACACATACCGTATGCTCGAACACCAACAGGGAGACTCTACAAGGGTTAAAATTAGACATACATACCTGGGATCGAATTTCCTTTATCAACTTTTACTTGGAATCACCGAACCGACTAGTATCGTCAATCTAGTTCACAATTAAACACATTCAACTCAGAATTGAAGTCATGCATGCAATTCGGACTCTCTCTCAAGCAATTTGTCAAACACTATGTGAACCCATTAGGTCACCAACCCTATCTTTGTGAAATTTTACCCCAAGTCACTCCCTTTTACTAAATTAACACCATTTATAAACATGCATGCAAGGTCTTAGTTACTATTTTCAAGGATCAATTCATGCCAACCCTCCCCTTGTTTAAAATCAAAAATTTATAGAAAAGAAGAAAGAGGGATTGGGAACCCTTACCTGTTGGAATGGGGAAGAAGGAGATTACTCGAAATACCGGGCCTGGGAGACCTTGAAAATCACTCTAATGGAAGGGCCACTTACTCTCTCAAGAACTCTCCTTTCCTTCTCTCTATTTTTGTTCAGAAACTTGATAAAATGAAAGGGGATGGAAATTAAATGAAACTGGGGTCGGGTATAAAATTTTAGAAAAATAACAGACCGCGTCAAATATGCGGTCAGGAATGCGGTCGCATTCCTGACATGCGGTTCGCATTTTGGACTGCAGAATGGCCCCCATGTGGGCCAAATTTCGGAAACATTCTGCCCTGGTATGCGACCACTATGCGGTCCGCATACACGTTATGCGATCGCATTGTGCGTCGCATAACACCCCTTCAGTTGGGCAGTGATCTGCTCGTGTATGCGACCGCTATGCGGTCCGCATACACGTTATGCGATCGCATAGTGCGTCGCATAACACCCAATTTCTGGAAAAATTAAGTTCTTTCAAATCCCGGGGTATTTTTACAAAAACGAAGGTCCTATTTAAGGGTTTCATCAAAGATATCAACTCGGGGACTTATTCGGACGTTATTTTAAGCAAGATTTGTTTTTACGGGTCTTCACAATTCTACAGTGCATTATGCGACCGTACAATAGGTATGCGGACCTCATACTGGTCACATACACGGTCAGAAATTTCAAGCACCTGAGGCTATTTCTTCGGTCACTTTGCGGACTGCATATCCATTATGTTGTCTCATATGCGACCGCATACCTGTGTCGGGGAACCCATTTTCTTAATTAAAACCCGACCCCCATTTTGTTAAAACACCAACCTTATTCCATTTATTCACATATTTTCTGATAACTAGAGTGTGAGAAAGAGCCTTAGAGTGAGAAGGTGATACTCATCAATACTCTTCAATTCTTGCTTAAACTTTTGAAGGTTATCAAGAAAAGCAACCTAGGCCTCCATTATAAAGGTAAGAATCTATACCTTAGCCCTTGATTTTGAAACTTATACTGAAAATGAGTAATTAATAAGATGGTCCATGCGTATAAGGGTTGTTTATCTTACATGCATGTGTGGTAAAGAGTGTGGGGAAAGTGTGAGCTAAAAATGGTGACAGATGGGTGGTTGACAATGAAACCTTTCATAGAAAGGACCTTGAAACCTTAATACACACATAATGTTTGATAAAATGCTCAAGTGATCTAGAACCATGAACGTTTTCCTAATTGTGAGTTCAATTCGTTATTTTTCTAAAATAGATTGAGGATGCTAAGGGTTCCGGCTAATTGTAGAATCTAAAGAAGCGCAATTAAGGTATGTATGGATAACCCTCTTCCTCTTAGAATCGAACTCTTTGTGTCCAAATAATATGTGTAAGATTTAACTTGATCATACTAGAATTGATTGCCTTAATGTGTTGGGTTGAAATATTTATGTTCCATAACTGTTCTAAATGTTTACCCTGAAATCATGCTAGTTGAGAACATGATTATGATCTCCAAGCTTTTCCTTTATGTATGCAATGCTTTATAAAATAGTACTTATAAACATGGATGATAACGTTATCTGAAAAAATAAAAAGGAAAAGCCTTTAATTGTAAATTGCGTCCAAGTGCCAAGGACTACTTAATAAATGGGGTTGTTTGTGCCATGTAATGAAAGATGGAAAGAAATGTGAATTGAGTGAACAATTGAGAGAGGTTATGTCCCAAGTGAGATGGCTTAGCCGATCGGGCGGAGATCGGACACGATGCCATACACAAGGTGGTACATATGTTGGATTTCTAATTATCGTTGTGGATTTGGATATGTCTCACTTGGGATGGCTTAGCCTGTCGAGCCGAGACCGGACTCAGTGTAAAAAACGGTGGCATTGTGAGTTGTGGCACTTGGCACTAAAGATTATTAACCTAAAAAGATGGAAAGATTAAATATGAAACTATGTGATCCTTACTTGCTATTTCTTTTGCATGTTTGTGAAGCACTTATTGATTATTATGTCTGTCTTCTCTTTGTTTCACAGTTCATTCTACTAAGATTGGTGTTTTCCTTTACATACTAGTACTATTCGACGGTACTAACGTCCCTTTTGTCGGGGGCACTACATGTTTGAATGGATGCAGGTGATTTCATCACAGATAGTGATGATCGCAGACATTGGTGCTCTTTTTTTCTCCTCACAGCAATCCTGGTGAGTCCCGTTTCTTCCTGGGGTCATGTATAGTATATGTTGTTCTTCTTTTGTATAAGTTACCGCGTGTTGAGGTATAACCGGGGCCTTGTTGCCTGCATTGTCATGTTGGTCTTTTGTATCTTTAGAGGCTCCGTAAACATTATGTGGGTCATGTATGGGTGTCGGGGTGATCATTGATAAGTTGTATTTTGAAACTCTTTTCCACTAAATTGTAAATTGTATGTACTTTTGGAAACTTAACTATGGCATAATATATATAAGGAAAAGTGAACTAGGAACGTTTATATATTTATACAACTGATCTCTCCCTTATTTAACAAATGGTGATGTGTTCCCTTTTCAGATTATGAATGAGTCGGGTAGGAAAGGTTTAATAGGCTTGCTCGACCGGGTTCACTCAGTTGACTACCGCTCCCGCTCCCTAAGGTTGGGGCGTGAGAATAACAAGATAGTAACTTTCCACACAAATTTCCAGCACATGAGTTTTACCATCTTAATGATTCTTTTAATATGTCTAGAAACCTACAGAGGAAAAGTAGAATCCCATTTATCATAATAAATTGTCTGATCACAAACTAGAGAATTTGTGTAACGACCTGACCGATCGTTTTGAGAATTTACACTTCACTCGGTAGTTTGCAGGCGCGAGTATCTCCATATGATGTGTTATGACTTATGTGAATCGTCGATTTTTGTTTTCAAATTATTCAGGAGCGGTTTGGAAGAAGGATTCTCAACTAGAAGCTTTAAATTTGAAAGGGTTGACCTAGTTTGACTTTTTGTGAATTTGACCCTGGAACAGAGTTTTGATGGTTCCGTTAGGTCCGGAAAGTGATTTTGGACTTCGGTGTATGCCCGCATTCGCATTTGGATATTTCTAGAAGGTTTCAGCACAAGTTGGAAAGAATTGAAAATTTGAAGGTTTGGAAAGTTCATAGGTTTGACTGGAAAATGACTTTGAGGATATCGGATTCGGATTGTGGCTCCAGGAATTCGAATAGCTTCGTCATGTCATTTGGTACTTGTGTGCAAAACTTGGGTTCATTCCGGGATGATTTGATATGTTTCGGCACGCATTATGGAAATTGAAAGTTAAAAGTTCATAAATTTTGATTTGAGTCATGATTCGTCATTTCGATGTTGTTATGTGGGTTTTGAGGCCTCGAGTAGGTCTCTGTTATGTTATGGGACTTGTCGACATATTTGGACGGAGTCCCGAGTGGCTCGGGTGAGTTTCAGGCAAGGTTCAGATCATTTTCATTTCATGTTGCATTGGTGAAGGCTGTTGGTTCTGGTGTTACCGGATCTGCAGAACGATGGACACAAATGCGGACACTTGGTTGCAGAAGCGAGATGAGGATGGGTGAGGAAGACTGTTGTGATGACCCAAAAGGTCATCCTGTGTAAATTTAACTAAATCTGTGTTCTGAGGCCCCGAAAGCCTCCGTCTATCTCACCTTGATGTGCGTGCGCAGCCTTGGCAAGTAGCCGGGAAGATTTTATGTGAAAAATTGATAAAATATTGAATTTATGATAATTAATTGAATAAAGTTGACTTTGGTCTACATTTTTGGTAAATGGACGGACCCATGATTTGATAGTCCCGGAGGGTCCGTAGGAAAATATGGGACTTGGGCGTATGCCCAGAATCGAATTCCAAGTTCCCACATCCGAGAAATGAATTTTTAAAGAAAAATATTTTTTGAAAAATATAAAGGCTTTTGAAAATGAACTTTGATGTGAAACCTGTGTTACCAAGACCGTATTATGGTTCCGGAGCCTGGAACAAGTTAAGTATGTATTATGTGAGTTACCTATGAAATTTGGTAAGAAACAGACTCAGTTTGAGGTAACTCGGACTAAAAATGGGAAATTTGAAAGTTAATGAAGTCTTTGAGAAATTCTATAGATTTTGAGGCTTAATTCAGTGTTTATGATGTTATTTTGGTGGTTTAATTCCTTGAATAAGTTTGTAGGATGTTTATGAGGTCGTGTGTATATTTGGTTTTGACCACCGAGGGCTCGGGTGAGGTTCGGGTAGGTATCGGAGTGCAAAAACCTTAGAACAATCTGGTGTTTGTGAGTTTTCTGGTGTCTGATGTAGGCTACTATGCAATCGCATATGCTTTCTCGCGATCGCATAGCTTTGTGTTGGTGAAGAACTCTGATGCACTGTGTGATCGCATCTATTGCTCTGTGATCGCATAGTGTAATAGGTAGGTAAGGGGGCTGGGGGTAAGTTATTCAGTGCGGTCGCGTCCATTTGTGCGCGATCGCGTAGGTCGGGCATCGTAGAGCTGTGCGATCGCAATAGGTTGTCCGTGATCGCAGTGCCCCAGAACTCACTCCTCTATGCGATCGCACTCACACTTCCGCGATCGCATAGCAATAATTTCGCCCAGTTATTTAAATGCACAAAAACATAACCTATTACGGGATTTCATAATTTTGCACACCTTTCTTCTTCTCCACACCTCCTTGGGTCATTTTTGAAGAGTTTCATCACCATAGCTTCATAGGTAAGCAACCTTAACTCCATATTCTTCCATTTTCATCATCAATTATCAGAGTCTAGGCCTAAAATCATGGGATTAGAGGGTAGAAATTGGGGTTTTGGATAGAGTTAGGGATTTTTGAAATTTTGGGAATTCAACTTCGTTTTGGGGTCGGATTTCAAAACAAATTGTATATTCGGGCTCGTGGGGGAATGGGTGATTGGGTTTTGGTCCGAACCTCGTGTTCTGACCAAGCGAGCCCGGGGTCGAATTTTGGAAATTTTGGAAGAATGTTGGGAAATCTATAATTAGGCTTTGGAATTGAATTGTTGAATAATTATTGATATTATTGAGTCGATTATGCATAGATACGATTGTTTCGAAGTCGTATTCGAGAGGAAAAGCGGTGTTAGAGGCTTGATTTGCATTCTTGGAGCCGAGGTAAGTGTTTGGCCTAATCTTAGCTTGAGGGAATAGGTGTACAGTCTTATTTGCTATGTGTTAATCCATTTCCAACGTATAGGTGAGGTGACGGGTACCTATATGTTGTGGTCAAGCATGCCCGTGAGTCGAACTTGATAACTTTCATTGTGTTCTTTGATATTCTCTGTGTTATGGATTTCTTATCATGCTGGAAGTGATATATTGAGAGTATTTAATGATGTGGAAAGTTATTTGATTATTCGTTTGGTTGAGGATTTGTATTCTTGAATTATACCTCTGAGTGAGATTGGTTATAGCCGAGTCCCTTGCCGGGATGATAGAATCTTTGTTGAATATTTCTGTGTATTTGAGATTTCCTATTGTTGTATTTTCCTGTCAAATTGTTGCGTTTATTTATGTTATGCACGAGGGGACATTCCGTGCCGAGTGATTGTGAGGTTTTGCACAAGGGGACATTCTGTGCCGAGTGATTATCTCTTATTGCACGAGGGGACATTCCGTGCCGAGTGATTTTCTATTATTGCACGAGGGGACATTCTGTGCCGAGTGATTATTATTTATGCATGAGGGGACATTCCGTGCCGAGTGACTGTGAGGTTATGCACGAGGGGACATTCCGTGCCGAGTGATTATGAGATTATGCACGAGGGGACATGTCGTGCCTTTTCTGTTTATTTACTTGTTCCGAGCTGTTAAACTCTTGTTGTTATTTCTACATTTCAGTTATTATCTTGTTATGTTGTTTTTAGCAGTTGTTGCCCCTTTATCCCCAACATGTTCTCCCCCGTAGTTGTATTACTTGTTTATTCCCTATCATTACTTCATGTTATATGATTGAACTGCACACGTGTTATTTGTTGTCGTGTTCTAGCCTCGTCATTACTTTGCCGAGGTTAGGCTCGGCACTTACTCAGTACATGGGGTCGGTTGTACTGATGCTACACCTGTACTTCTCTATGATGTCCAAATTACAGCGCCGGAACCAGTGGACACTGAGCGAGGGAGTATTCTTCAGTCCACGGCGACACTGAGGTAGTCCTGCAGACGTTCGCAGGCCTGGGTGTCACCTCTTACCTTTTTCTCTCATTTCATGTCTTATTTCATTAGTTCCAAGACAGTTGTATCTACTTATTTTAGACCATTGTATTTAGTAAACTCTTAGACTGTTCGTGAGATTGTAGCACCGGTTTCTGGGGTTGTACTTAAGTAAAATTATTACGAGACTTCTATTGAATTCTTGAATTTTGTATTACTTCCGCATTTTTATTATAATTGTTCTAGTTTTTGGTTATTTAATTGTTAATAAGTCAATTTAAATCAAACGTTGGGTTGTCTAGCGGGTTCAACGTTAGACGCCATCACGCCCTGAACGTGGGATTTCGGGTCGTGACAACTGCAGAAGCGGATTTTTGTAGCGCACTTGTGTGTGCGCAGATGCGGGATTTGGGAGCGCATGTGCGATATTCTTCGCAGAGGTGGGATTTTATATCCGCATGTGTGGGGGTTGCTGAGCATGGCTATTTTCGCAGAAGAGATACATTTAACGCAAAAGCGATGGTCACAGATGCGACGATTTGTTCGCAAATGCGGAAGTGCTGGGCAGAGGATATAAAAATCGAGGGTTTTGATCTTTATTCATATTTTGAGATGTGTGACTCGGACTGAGGCGATTTTTGGAGAAAATTTCATCAAAAGGATTGGGGTAAGTTTTCTCTACTTGGCTTTGGTTATATTTCATGAATCCATCTTTATTTTTAGTAATTGGCTGATGAATTTTAAAGAGAAACTTGGGGATTTTGGCCTAAAGTTTCATAATATAAATTTTTGAGTTTTGAAAATCGATTTGGGGTCGGAATTGAGTGAAAGTAGTATGTTTTAACTCGTAATTGAAACGGGTTGTCAGATTTTCTAAGTTTCGTCGAGTTCCGAGGTGCAGGCCTAAGTTTGGATTTTGAACCGATTTTGGGCTTTGATTCAAGATTTGATCTTTTACGATTGGGATTGGTTCCTTTACCATTGTTTGATGTATTTGAATTGTTGTTGGTTAATTTCGAGCTGTTCGGAGGTCGAAACGCGTGGGATGGCATCTTTGGAGCATCGCTTGGCTAGATCAGCATTGGTATTGGCTCGTTCGAGGTAAGTAACTCTTCTAAAATTAGTGTTGAGGGCATGAAACCCCGCAATACATGTTATGTGATTGGTATTGAGGTGACATACATGATAGGTGATGGGCGTGTGGTCGTGCACCATGTGAATTGGGATTCTGCTGCTTCCATGGCACTGTATAGTGGTCCTAGTTTGTTGATATTTGTGTTTTGACCTTGTGATAAAGTAATTGAGTTGTCAATCATGCTAAATATCACGTGTTAGGCTTCTTTTTGATTTTGTTAGGACCCATAATGGTCGTTTCTTGTTGTCATCTCACTTATTTCATTGATATTTCATACTTAGTCATATTCACACATTCATATCCCATCTCAGTCTCAGTTGTTGTTATTGATAATTCATATCATTATCGTTGGTCTAGATTCATGACATTGTGAGCCCGTGAGTGAGACTTGAGATATTGATGACTGAGTGAAGCCGAGGTCCTGAATTAAAGTAGAATTTCGGGATCAGGCTGTACGCCGCAGCATATTATATCTATTATACTTTATGGGATCGAGTTGCACGCTGCAACAATATATTGATATTTATGTATATGGGTTGGGTTGCACGGCGCGACAAGCCTTAAGGCTACTTATATATATTATGGATCAGGTTGCACACTGCAACGAGATTGGATCGGGATGCACGCCACATCAATATAGCACTTGGACTGAAGGAGCCCTTTCGGAGTCTGCACACCCCAGTGAGTGCAGTCGACTCTCTCTCTCTCTCTCTCTCTCTCTCTCTCTATATATATATATATATATATATATACACACACACACACACACACACGTGGGGGAGGGGGGAGAGGGGGATCAGGCTGCACGCCGCAACAGTTATTGTACAACGCTGAGTGTTTAAGTGTGCTGAGCATTAAGCATAGTGAGAGGAGATGCGAGATAGTGGGATTGAGTACTCTAAGAGTGTGAGTACGTGATTCATCTATGAGATACATGGCATTTGCATGCACACATGGCATACATGCATAGAGGTGCATTTTTCCTTATGCTATATTATCACGTTATTCATGACTTTTCACTCACATTAGTATGTGGGCATAGAGAGGTATTATTCACTTGTTATCATGAAAATGAAACATCTTACTTATGGTTGAAAGGATTTTGGGAAAATTATAGTTTTCAAACTTACTCGTATTTTGGACATTATCGGTAAAAGATTTGAGTTTTCACTAAAATATATGAAAAGCATGCCTATTTTCTGGCACTGTGAACGAGCCGAGCATTTTACTTCTGAGATACCTCTTTTATTAATTGTATTATGTTGTTATGAACTGTTGTAGAATATTGGTATTGAACCCGACCTTGTGTTACCTCGTCACTACTTAGGTTTGTTACTTACTAAGTACATGGGGTCGGTTGTACTCATACTACACTTCTGCACCTTGCATGCAGATATTGGTTGTTGATATTGATGCGTTCGATGGTAGCTGGATTGAAGATACCTGAGTTCCGGTTGGAGTTGCCCCTTGTTTGTGGTAGCTTTAGATATATAAAATTCTGTTTATGTACTTTTCAAACAGACGATGTATTTATTTCGTTTCAGCTTTGTAAATCCTATTCTTAGAAGCTCATGATTTGTACTACCAGTCCTTGGAAAATGAATAAAAGTTAGATAATTTCTTTACCTTATTGTATTGTTAATATTATTGGAATCGGATAGTTATTAGTTGACTTACCTAGCGGGTTGGAGTTAGGTGTCATTACGACTAGTGGTTTTTGGGTCGTGACATTTGTCTGGTATTGAAAAACTTTAGACTGGACCACTTCTTAGTCCAACTCGACAATTTGTTTTCCCTCAACAAATACATTGAAGTTTTCGCGGATTTCATAATACTAGTTTATCGGCACGTACGTTGCACGTGTATACTGAGTTATATATACATGAGGTCATAAATTAATTAATATCAATAAAAAAAATAAGAAAAAAGGGGGAAAAGTTATACATGAAAGAATAAAACATAGTTTGTGTAAGTAATCAATGTGTATCGTCACTTTATTTGTCGATGTCAAAATGATTGAATATCGTCTAAATCTACAAAGATGAACAATCAAATTTTAATTTAATATATATGATTCATTTTACTCATTTTGATTTTGTGATAATCATGTAATGAAGTGTATACTTCATTATATATGATACTCTAATTGTATTTTCTTTTCTACTTTTCCTAGTGATAATTATATTAGATCGCCATTGTCTTCTTCAAAATATTTGGTGTTCTCGATTATTATCTTAGTGTTTATTTCTTCTTCTTCAATTTCGATTGCACCAATCTTTTCAACTTCATGTGTCTTCTCTTCAATTAAATGTCTTGTAACTTGATCTCCTCAATTTTGTATTTCAATTTTTATAAGCAATATGAATGTTTTTTATTCTTACTGAACACCAATTTGCGTATAATTAGAATTCTTCTTTTTGTACTAAAAAAGTTAGTAGGTTATTTTAAAAGGACCATTAAATGAAAAGGTAATGTAACATTTTGAGAGATTGATTGTATACGTTTTCGTTTCGCAACCAAACAAATATCGTATAACTTCAAAGAGTATAATATTACTCTTTCTGCTCTATTTTATATGGTGATGTTTGACCAGATACGGAGTTTACGAAAGAAAGAAAAACTTTTGGAATTTATGAACTAAATAAATTATAAATATTTGTATGACTTTAAGCCATGGAAAGTATAAATTTTAAAGATAAATTACTTTCAGATAAGGAAACATGATATTCATTTCGAGACTTACTAAAAATAAAAGAGTATCACATAAATTGAGACAAAGAAAATTCTACGTTCTTTATCATCAAATACATAAAATTTTAGAGGGTATCAACAAACATACATGAATAAACTATTGGCTTATTTAGTAATATAGAAAAATATTGGAAAATAATTTAAAAGCATAAGTGCTTTCCTTTGGCTATATATAATCAAGACTTTCAATTCTAGAACAATGATGTACAACATAATCATTTACAAAGTTTACTTTCTTGCTAGAAAAAAATGTTTGGGTCATCATTATTTTTTATTCATATTTGTGTAAAATCTTTAAGGGATCATTATACAAATAGTCGGCTGAATTTTGCTGTTAATTTTTTCTAGTCAATACAGATAAACTATACACTTATTATACATAATTATATATTTTTTATATGTAAATTATATATATTTATATATTCATCGACTATTTTGAGTTTAAGCAATTGGATATGCTACCATTTAGGTTGATTGTTCTTTTTTTCAAAACTATTGGAAGAACGTACCTCTATATGGTCAAATGAATTATGATAACCCCAATCGTCAGGTCTATGGCCTCTTTTAACAGTATATGTATAACAGTTTTTTTTGTTTGTCATTTTTTACATATTTATGCATGTAATTCAATTAAATATTACATAATAAATATTATATTTTAGTAATAATTCCGTAACTAAAAAATCAAGTCATATAATTATCATTTTTGAAGAGATATAGCTTTTTGAAACATTAGATTTATGGGTATACTAATATCACGAAATTTCTTTCTAAAATATAAAAAGTAAAAGATTAAGTATAATCTAAAAGTTAAAGAATTTACTATAAAGATAATGTTTTTGATACACTACCTTGGTATATTGTACCCGTAAAAAAACATAGCGCTACAACAGGTGCTTCATTAATCAATTTTTGTAGCATTTCACCATCTTATTCTGCTAGCACCAATAAGGATATATGATCACACCCGAATTTTATAATTAAATATTATATTAATTGTAATAAATATTTTGACTCTATCAATTGGTGATTATGATAAAATTAACAAATAAGTTTAACTAATTACAACTACCTTTGGTTCATAAGTAAACGTTAAGTATGTCCGTATTAAAAGAGTAACATGTAAAACGGAGACGTCTTAACTTTCAATTAAATGTCAAGATGCCTAAGAATATTAAAAGAATATACATGTGTATTTAAAAGAAAATTATTGAGTAAATAGGGGTAAAATACATTTGATGGAGTATTAACCAATGAAGTCTGAAGAAATTACCACAGAGTCTCCTTTGGTGCATTTTCCTCATCGAAGGAAATCATGTTTCCTTTGTGGGTGTTGTTTGATTTTGTTCCTTCTGGTTGCTTGAAATAGTTTGAATTTACCTGGTTAAAGATGATCTATAGGGAGTGAGATGATCATCCACATGACCATTTCACAAATGATGACTGTGGGTGGCTTATGTACGCATCCTTTGGCAAGTAATTTAAATGACTCATGTAACTTTTAATTTGAATGAAATATTGTATCCCTTGCCAAATAATCAAAATAACCATTTATGTTATTAACAATGGTATAGATAAATCTATTTTATGTTATTAAGTAGAGTGTTTAACTAAATAAGAAAGATATTTAGGGAATTTAATTTAAAATTATAGGGTTCCAATCTACTAATACAATATATTAAAGTAGCAAACCAATCAACATGTGATATTCCAGTGAAATCTTCTCATAGAATTGTTAGAACATGCACAGCGGAAGCAAGCAAATCAATCCAGGCATCTAATACATGTAAACTAGACAATGCTATAATCACAAGATTAGAAGCACTAACCTCTTGAAATCGTTGCACAAAGCTTCCAAACAGCAAGAATCCAGGGCTGCAGTCTTCTGCTATATGCCTAATAAAACCTTGGACGTTTTTGCTTTTGGGTGGGCAAAAACAATACAACTCTGAAAGTGAGTAATTAGGTGAAATTCGTCCTCCTTAAGTAGAGTTATTTTTGGCCGAAAATTGTCTTCCAAAAACGTGTAGGATTCTACTTGCACAAGTAGAATCCTACTCTAACTCTAACGGATGACTTTTCTCCCAAGTCACTTTTTACCCAAGTCTTGTCCAGGTTTTTACTAGGTATAGCAGGGACCACAGAAATAATAAGAGGCTACCAATTATAGCATTAATTCGAAATTAGCATGAATTAATTCTTACTACAATTAATTGCAATTTATTCCACTAAAAAACTGCAATTGAACTCCTCAGTATGAATTTCGAAAATTCAATAACACTTATTTTAACTCCCCATGTTAAGATCTCAAATACCAGTTAATTAAATTAAATCACTGAAAATTTAATTTAATCAACTAATTAAATCCTTTACAATTCCGCTTAAACTATTTCATGTGACGGATACAAAATTCATCGGCCGGTTTTTCACATGAAAACTTATAAGCTTATATAAAGGGGTATCATCAAACTCAATAACGAGTCATGAGTTCTATCAACTAATTATTGTTCACAAATGTTATTCGTTATTGTCCAATCTATTAGGCATACACTAACTCTGAATAGAGTCGTACCTTTTGATAAATCAAAACAATAAACAAATTACATTGATCATAATAATTATATCAAGATTAGGAGTATAAGTTCATTTAATGAATTAGAGAAAATATTTTATATATTCAGTACAAAAACATCTTTTCTCTACTTGGTCCGTTCAATATACACTGAGTATACTAGCACAAGAAGTCGGAGTCAAACCACTCCCATAATCAAGACAAATTATACTATAATCTTGTGCTACAATCATCAAGATATTTTGTCCAATAATATCTTTGATTGTGAACAAAATTTATTAATTATGAGAACCAACAATTTAATCTTCTGTGCATGAGCTAAGACTCCATACACTAAATTGTCTACTACATAACTAAAAGGACACACATATAACAAATGATCTATTTAAAATAGTACTTTATTGAATTGAGTAAATTAAATATATAATTGTTCCATAAAGAATAAAACAAAATATTATGTCTAAACCGCATGGTTAATAGTATATCCCAACAAGAATGATGTATAGGCTAGCGAAATAACACTGAAACCCAAGAGCATACGTTTTTTTCTTTATTATGAAATAAGGTATTTAATTATGATGAAAAAGATAAAGTAATTGAGATCTATTGGACGTGGAAGTTTTACAAGAAAATAAAAGAAAAGTCTCTGAGTGGTAAAAAAAATTTAAACACTTGACTTCAAACAATGTGTACTCTATTCCAGAAAATCTTTGGTTGCCTCGTGAAGTAGAATGAATTATTGTTGATGACAAGAATATAATCCTATGAGTAATGTTTATTTTCCATTTGGAAAATGATTGGTTGTAACTATTTTTTTATGATCTGACGCCTTCTTTTGTTTAATTTCTTAAGTTGGACAATTAGTATATTAAGAGGTGTATTTGGAACAACCCGAACGGTCGTTTCGAGAGTTACAACCCCGTTTCCCTCATTTCTACTTCTTTTGTGTTTTACAACTGTATTTTTATCGTATCGGGTTGGTTGGTTCGGGTCCGGAGTAGTTTCGGAGTGAATTGAGATACTTAGTCTCTAAATTAGAAGATTAAGTTGGAAAAGTCAACCGGATGTTGACTTGTGTGTAAACAGCCTCGGATTTGAATTTTGATGGTTCCGTTTGCTCCGTTAAGTGATTTTGGACTTAGGAGCACATTTGGAATGTGATTTGGAGGTCCATTGTAGAATTAGGCTTGAATTGGCGAAAGTTGAAAATCTAGCAATTTTGATCGGCAGTGAAAAATTTGATATCGGGGTCGGAATAGATTTCCAGAAGTTGGAGTAGGTTCATAATGTCATTTGTGATGTGTGTGTAAGATTTGAGGTCATTCGGACGTGCTTTGGTAGGTTTCGGCGTCGCTTGCGGAATTTGTAAGTTTAGAAGTTCTTAGGCTTGAATCCAAGGGTAATTTGGTGTTTTGATGTTGTTTTGAGCGATTCGAAGGCTCGGCTAAGTTTGTATGTTGATATATGACTTGCTGGTATGTTTGGTTAAGGTCCCGGGGGGCACGGGGTAATTTCGGATGGCTAACGGGAGGTTTGGAATTTGGGAATGCGGTTGAACTGCTGCTGCTAGTGTCTTTCCGCACCTGCGGAGGGGGAGCCGTAGATGCGGACATAGGGGACCTAGGCTAGAACCGCAGGTGCGTAAGAGTGGTCACATCTGCGAGCCCGCAGATGCGAGGCTGAGTCGTTGATACGGAAGTGAGAAGATTGGTCAATTCGGCAGAAGCGGATGGAGATGCGCAGGTGCGGGCTCTGGGGGACTTAATTGGGTTCCGCAGAAGCGGGGAGCTTACCGCAGGAGCGATTCTGCCGGTATAGAAATATGGCCGCAGGTGCGAAAGGCCTGGGAAGAATGTTATAAAATAAGGATTCGAGAATTAGTCTTCATTTCAACATTTTGAACTCGGGCTTAGGTGATTTTGGGAGGATTTTCGAGGGAATTCTTGAAGTAAGCTTCTTGTACTCGTTTTTTATCAATAATCTTGATTCCCCATTATTTTCCCCACCTAGATTGTGTGGCTTTGTTGTGAAATTTAGGAGTTTGAGGTTAAGGATTTGGAGAGTGTAAATTGGGGATTTGAGGGACCAAATGAGGTCGAATTTTGATGAATTTAGTATGGGTAGACTCGTGAATGAATGGGCTTTCGGTTTTTGTAACTTTTGTCAGATTTCGAGACGTGGGCCCAGTGGCCGGGTTTGAGTGAAATTCGGGATTTGGCCTATAATTTGGTATTTTCCTTGCGAGATTCATTCCTTTAGCTCATATTGATCGTATTTATGGCTTGTGGCTAGATTCGGGTCATTTGGAGGCCGGTTCGAGAGGAAAGGGCATTCTGAAGTACGATTTCTACGCGGTTCAGGTAAGTAATAGTTTTAAATCTGGCCTTGAGGGTATGAAACCCGTAGTTTGGTATAATGTGGCTTTTTGGAGGTGGCACCCATGCTTGTTGACGGGCGTGTGCGTGTACATCGTGAGGGATTGGGACTTGGTCCGTTCCGAGAGGCTGTGAAGTCTAATAGCCTTTATTTGTGTTTATATGCATTCTTGTCTGCTAGAACATGACTGCCTTCATGTTAGAAATCATGCTTAGGCTATATACACGTTCATGGTAGTTATACTCGATCATAGTGATTCTTGTACATGTTTTCAGTCTCTGTTATCTCCTTGCTGATACAGTGTAATACTTTGATTTGGGTTGTTTTCCCTTTCTTTATTGAGAGCTGTGAGACTAGATAGGTTCATGACTGAGTGAGGCCGAGGGCTTGTTGTGATGTATTGTACCTTAGCATGTGAGTCGTCCGTGCGGATTCTGATGTGAGATGGCAGCACATGAGTTGTTCGTGCGGGCCTTGGTATGATATTATAACATGTGAGTAGTCCGTGCAGATTATAGCGCTTGGGATGAAGGAGCCCCTCCGGAGTCTGAACACCCCGGGTGAGCGCATGTACCTATTGAGCGTGTGCATTGAGGGTTGAGAGTTGGGTGTCGAGTTATTGAGGGTTTGGGTGACAGTATTGGTGAGGTTTCAACTATTTCACTTTGTTGCAGAAATTTGTCTTGCTGGAATTGGTAATTATGCAACTTATCCTTTACTCATGTTTACCCTTAACTGTGAAAATTATCAACTGAATTGTTCTATATAGCTCGTCACTACTTTTCATTTCCTTATTTAATGATGTTACTTGCTGAATCGGTGGTTCTCATACTACACCATGCACTACATGTGCAGATCCAGGTGTGTCTGAGCACGGAGACTGTTGAGTCCAGGCCTGTTTGAGTTTCGAAGACTGCAAGGTAGCTGCTAGCGTCTGCAGGACCTTTTTACTCCTTCTACATTTCATTCCCTTTTGTATTGATGTTCAAACATTGGTTGTAATAGTTTTAAATATTAGACGCTCATGACTTGGTGACACCCCGATGGGGTTCGTTTTTCGCACATTATTTCAAATTTGAGTTTAACTTTAATTTTATGAAAATTTCCTGATACGGAAACTTTACTTTACTTTTATATTTAATTGGGAAGTATTTTTGGGAAGGTTAGCTCGCCTAGTACCACCTATAGGCGCCATCACAATATGTAGGTTTTGGGTCGTGACAAGTTGGTATCAGAGCCTAGGTTACATAGGTCTCACGAGTCATGAGAGGGTTTAGTAGAGTCTTGTGGCCGAGGGCTTGTTGTGAGGACTCATGCTACTGGTCAGGAAGGCCAGCCACCAGTACCACCAGCCAGGGCTGCGAGAGGCCGTAGTAGCGGCAGAGGTGCATCTCGCATATCGGCTGGGGCAGTACCTGCAGATCTCCCAATTGTTCCATATTAGGACCAGGTCCCCGTGGTAGATGTTCCAGCGGGACAAGACCAGGCACCACCTGTGCCTATTGTGTTTCCTGGCCTTCAGGAGGCCTTAGCTCAGATTCTGGCAGTGTGTACTGGCCTTGCTCAAGCGGTCTCTATTTTGATGGCCGCAGTCACTTCTCATGCCGTGGGAGGCACTCAGACTACTGTCGCCCGCACACCTGACTCAAGACACCGGGGGCACCACCAGCCTAGCCAGTCGCAACTGCTCACGATTATGTGGTTCCTGCTATGCCTGAGGACGATCAACGTAGGGTGGGGAGGTTTCGAAGACTCCAGCCTTCACCTTTCAGTGGCACTGAAAGGGAGGATGCCCAGGAATTCTTGGACAGGTGTCAGAGGATACTGCGTACAGTTGGTATTCTAGAGACTCATGGGGTCTCATTCACTACTTTTCAGTTTTTTGGGGCTGCACTCAGATGGTAGAAGACTTACGAGAGGCGTAGGCCTATTGGCGCAACACCCCTTACTTGGCAGCAGTTCTCCGTGGTCTTTTTGGAGAAGTTAGTGCCTCAGTCCCGCAGAGAGGAGCTGCGCAGATAGTTTGAGCAGCTTCGTCAGGGTGATATATCTGTGACGCAGTATGAGATGCGATTATCGAAGTTGGCCTATCATGCTATCTGGTTGGTTCCCACTGACAGGGAGAGGATCATGAGGTTTATAGATGGTCTCACTTTTCAGCTACGGTTGCTTATGACCAAAGAGAGGGTGTCTGGTGCTACCTTTGATGAGGTTGTCGACATTGCTCGGAAAATTCAGATGGTTCGCGGTCAAGAGAGGGTTGAGAGGGAGGCCAAGAGGCCTTGTGGTACGGATGTATTTAGCGGTGCTTCTTTGGGGGTCAGCTCCAACACGGTAGAGGTCGTCAATTCAGACAGGCTCAGATAGCTCGGCCATTTCACTGTGGTGCATCATCTATCCATGGTTCCCACAATCATCAGTAGGGTCAGTCATCATTCAGTACACTACAATCGTAGAGTTCTCATCATGTCCCGTCTACTCAGGTATCCGGGTAGTTCTTTTGGGCATCAAGAGCAGCAGTTTTGTCAGAGCAGGGGTTGTTTTTAGTGTAGAGATTTTGGTCACATTATGAGAGATTGGTGGACTCCATAGCGGAGTACTCAGTCGATGGAACCAGCATCAGTTCCTCAACCACCCGCCCAGCCAGCTAGGGGTGGAGCTCAACCAGTGAGGAGTGGATCCCAGTAAGCTAGGGGTCGCCCAAGAGAGGGAGGCAGATCAGGGGGTGGCTAGGCCCGTTTTTATGCCCTCCCAGCCAAACTAGATGTTATTGCTTCAGATGTTGTGATTATAGGTATTGTCTTAGTCTTTCATAGAGATGCCTCTATATTATTTGACCCTGGTTCCACGTATTCATATGTTTCCTCGTATTTTGCTTATTTTCTGGATATACCCCGTAAATCTTTAGTTTCATCTGATCCTGTGTCAACTCCTATGGGCGATACTATTGTTGTGGACCGCGTATATCGGTCTTGTGTGGTGACTATTGGGGATCTGGAGACCCGAGTGGGCCTTTTGCTTCTCAGTATGGTTGATGTTATATTGGGTATGGATTGGTTATCTCCATGTCATATTGTTCTAGTTTTTCATGCCAAGACTGTGACGCTAGCGATGCCGAGATTTTCAAGGGTGGAGTGGAGTGGTCCTATAGACTATGTACCTAGTAGGGTATTTTCATATTTGAAGGCTCCGTGTATGGTTGAGAAGGGTTGTCTCTCTTATTTGGCTTTTGTGACGGATGTTAGTGTAGAGACTCCTGCCATTGACTCTGTTCCGGTGGTATGTGATTTTTCGGATGTGTTTCCTGCACACATGTTGGGCATGCTGCCTTACAGGGATACTGATTTTGGTATTGATTTGGTGTCGGGCACTCAGCCCATTTCATTTCACCGTATTGTATGGCACCGGTAGAGTTTAAAGAGTTGCAAGAACAACTTCAGGAACTCTTTGATAAGGGGTTTAATCGGCCTAGTGTGTCATCTTGGGGTACATCGGTTCTACTTGTAAAGAAGAAGGATGGTTCCATAAGGATGTGCATTGATTATAGGTAGTTGAACAAGGTCACAGTCAAGAACAAGTATCCTTTTCCTCGTATTAGTGATCTATTTGACTAGCTTAAGGGAGCGAGGGTGTTTTCCAAGATTGATTTGAGGTCCGATTATCACAAGCTGAAGATTTGGGATTAAGATATTCTTAAGACAGCCTTTAGGACCCGTTATGGCCATTATTAGTTCCTGGTAATGTCTTTTGGGCTGACCAATGCCCCAACAACGTTCATGCATTTGATGAACAGTGTATTCCAGCCCTACTTGGACTCATTCGTTGTTGTATTCGTTGATGACATCCTGTTGTACTCTCGTAGCCAGGAGGAGCATGCTCAGCATTTGAGGATTGAATTACAAAGATTGAGGGAGGAGAAGCATTATGCAAATTTCACCAAGTGTGAGTTTTGGCTCGGTTCAGTAGCATTCTTCGGGCACGTGGTATCCAGTGAGGGTATTCAGGTGGATCCGAAGAAGATAGAGGCGGTGCAGAGTTGGCCTAGGCCGTCCTCAGCCAAAGAGATTATGGGCTTTCTTGGATTGGCGGGCTATTATCGTCGCTTGGTGGAAGGATTTTCATATATTTCTTCTCCCTCGACCATATTGATCTAAAAGGGTGCTCCATTCAAGTGGTCGAACGAGTGTAAGGACAGCTTTCAGAAGCTCAAGACTGCTTTGACCACAACTCCAGTGTTAGCTCTGCCATCAGCTTCAAGTTCTTATACCATGTATTGTGATACCTCGAGGATAGGTTTTGGATGTGTTCTGATGCAGGAGGGTAGGGTGATTGCATATGCCTCACGCTAGTTGAAGACCCATGAGAAGAACTATCATGTCCATGATCTTGAGTTAGCAGCCATTGTTCACGCCTTGAAGATTTGGCGTCATTATTTGTATGGGGTTCATTGTGAGATCTATACTGATCACCGGAGTCTGCATAATCTGTTTAAGAAGAATGATCTTAATTTGCGTCAGCGGAGATGGTTGGAGCATATTAAGGACTATGATATCACTATTTTGTACCATCCGGGGAAGGCCAATGTGGTGGTCGATGCTTTGAGTCGTTGGGCTGAGAGTTTGGGGAGTTTAGCATATTTTCCGGCAGCAGAGAGACCCTTGGCATTAGATGTTCAGGCCTTAGCGGGCCAGCTTGTTAGATTGGATATTTTGGAGCCGAGTCGGGTATTGGCTTGCGTGATCTCAAGGTCTTCTCTTTATGACCGTATTAGGGAGCGTCAGTATGATGATCCTCACCTGCTCGTTCTTTAGGACAAGGTCCGATGAGGTGATTCTAGGGACGTGACTATTGGTGATGACGGCGTGCTAAGGATGCAGGGCCAGATATGTGTGCCTAATGTAGATAGGCTTCGGGAGTTGATTCTTGAGCAGGCCCACAACTCGCGGTATTCCATCCATTTGGATGCCGCGAAGATGTACCAGGATTTGAGATAGCACTATTGGTGGAGGTGTATGGAGAAGGATATAGTTGGGTTTGTGGCATGGTGTCTCAACTGTTAGTAGGTTAAGTATGAACATCATAGACCGGGTGGCTTGCTTAAGAGATTAGAGATTCCGAAGTGGAAGTGGGAGTGGATCACCGTGGACTTCATAATTGGGCTCCCCCGAACTTCGAGAAAGTTCGATGCTATTTGGGTTATTATGGATCAGCTGACCAAGTCCGCGCACTTTATTCCAGTTGATACTACTTACACTTCAGAGCGGTTGGCTGAGATTTATATCCGAGAGGTTGTTCTCCTGCATGGTGTCCCAGTTTCCATCATTTCAGATAGGGGTACTCAGTTCACATCGCAGTTTTGGAGGGCAATGCAGCGAGAGTTGGGTACTCAGGTTGAGTTGAGCATAACTTTTCACCCTCAGACGGGTGGACAGTCCAAGTGCACTATTCAGATATTGGAGGACATGTTGCGCGTGTATGTCATTGACTTTGGGGGTTCATGGGACCAGTTCTTTCCACTCGCAGAGTTTGCATATAACAATAGTTATCAATCGTGTATTCAAATGGCTCTGTACGAGGCTTTATATGGGATGAGGTGTAGATATCTGGTAGGATAGTTTGAGCCGGGTGAGGCTAGGCTCTTGGGTACAGACTTAATCCAAGATGCATTAGATAAAGTGAAACTGATTCAGGAGCGACTTTGCACGGCGCAGTCTAGGCATAAGAGCTATGCCGACAGGAAGATCCGTGATGTGTCTTTCATGGTTGGGGAGAAGGTTTTGCTGAAGGTATCACCCATGAAGGATGTTATGAGGTTTGGGAAGAGGGGCAAGTTGAGCCTCGGTTCTATGGGCCTTTTGAGGTGCTTCAGAGGATATGAGAGGTGGCTTATAAGCTTGCCTTGCCACCCAAATTGTCGGGTGTGCATCTGGTGTATCATGTTTCCATGCCCCGGAAGTATGTTGGTGATCTGTCCCATATTTTGGACTTCAGCACGGTTCAATTGGAGGGTGATATGACTTATGATGTGGAGACGATGGCCATTTTAGATCAACAGATTCGGAAGTTGAGGTCAAAGGACATAACTTCGGTGAAGGTGCAGTGGAGTGGTCATCCTGTGAAGGAGGCCACTTGGGAGACCGAGCGAGAGATGCGAAGCAGATAACCACACCTATATGAGACTCTAGGTATGTTTCTAGACCCGTTTGAGGACGAACATTTGTTTAAGAGGGAGAGGGGGGTGTAACGACTCGCCAGTCGTTTCGAGAGTTATAGACCCGTTTCCCCCATTTCTGCTTCTTTTGTGCTTTACAACTGTATTTTTATTGTATCAGGTTGGTTGGTTTGGGTCCGGGGTGGTTTCGGGGTGAATTGAGACACTTAGTCTCTAAATTAGAAGCTTAAGTTGAAAAAGTCAATCTGATGTTGACTTATGTGCAAACGACCTCGGATTTGAATTCTGATGGTTTCGTTAGCCCCGTTAGATGATTTTGGACTTAGGAGCGCGCCCGAAATGTGATTTGGAGGTTCATAGTAGAATTATGCTTGAATTGACAAAAGTTGGAAATTTGGGATTTTAGTCGGCAGTGGGAAATTTGATATCCGAGATGGAATGGATTTCTCGAAGTTGGAATATGTTCGTAGTGTCATTTGTCATGTGTGTGTAAAATTTGAGGTCATCCGGACGTGGTTTGGTAGGTTTCGGTGTCGTTTACGAAATTTGGAAGTTTAGAAGTTCATAGGCTTGAATCTGAGGGTAATTTGGTGTTTTGATGTTTTTTGGAGTGATTCGAAGACCCGCCTAAGTTCGTATGTTGATATATGACTTTTTGGTATGTTTGATTGAGGTCCCGAGGGGCTTGAGGTGATTCCGGATGGCTAACAGGAGCTTCAAAATTTGGGAGTGCAGCTGAACTACTGCTACTGGTGTCTTTCCGAACCTGCGGAGGGGAGTAGCAGGTGCGCTTGGAAAGTTGCAGATGCAGATGTCGAGGATCTGGTCTGGAACCGCAAGTGCGTAAGAATGGTTGCATCTGTGAGCCCGCAGATGGAGGCTGAGTCGCAGATGCGGATGTGAGGATATTGGTCAATTCTGTAGAAACGGATGGAGATGCGCAGGAGCACGTCCGCAGGTGCGGAACCTGGAGCGCAGGTGCGGGCCCTGGGGGACTTAAGTGGCTTCCACAGAAGTGGGGAGTATATCGCAATAGCGGTTGCGCACGTGCGAAAATATGGCCGCAGGTGCGAAAGGCCTGGGCAAAATGTTTAAAAATAAGGGTTCGAGAATTAGGCTTCATTCAACATTTTGAACTCGGGCTAAGGGTTTCTGGAGAGGATGTTCGAGGGGATTCTTGAGGTAAGCTTCTTGTACTCATTTTTTATCAATAATCTTGACTATCCATTGTTTTCCCCACCTAGATTGTGGTTTTGAGGTGTAATTTGGGAGTTTGAGGTTAGGGATTTGGAGAGTATAAATTGGGGATTTGAGGGACCAAAATGAGGTCGGATTTTGATGAATTTAGTATGGGTATACTCGTGAGTGAATAGGCTTTCGGGTTTTGTGACTTTTGTCGGATTTAGAGACGTGGTCCCGGGGGCCAGGTTTGAGTGAAATTTGGGATTTGGCCTATAATTTGGTATTTTCCTTGTGGGATTCATTCCTTTAGTTCATATTGATCGTATTTTATTGCTTGTGGCTAGATTTGGGTCATTTGGAGGCCGGTTCGAGAGGAAAGGGCATTCTGGAATAGGATTTCTATGCGGTTGAGGTAAGTAACAATTTTAAATCTGGCCTTGAGGGTATGAAACCCAGAGTTTGGTATAATGTGTTTGGAGGTGGCACCCATGCTAGGTGACAGGCGTGTGGGTGTACGCCATGAGGGATTGAGACTTGGTCTGTTCCTGGAGACTGTGAAGTCTAATAACCTTTATTTGTGTTTATATCCATTCCTGTCTGCTAGAACTTGACTGCCTTCATGTTAGAAATCATGCTTAGGCTATATACCTGCTCATGGTAGTTATACTCAGTCATAGTGATTCTTGTACATGTTTACCTCAGTCTTTGTTATCTCCTTGCTGATACACTGTATACTTTTATTTGGGTTGTTTTCCATTTCTTTATTAAGAGAGGTGAGACTAGAAAGGTTCATGACTGAGTGAGGTTGAGGGCCTGTTGTGAGGTATAGTACCTTAGCACGTGAGTCGTCCGTGCGGATTCTGATGTGATATGGTGGCACGTGAGTTGTCCGTGCGGGCCTTGATATGATATTATAGCACGTTAGTTGTCCGTGGAGATTATAGCGCTTGGGCTGTAGGAGCCCCTTCAGAGTCTGAACGCCCCTAGTGAGCGCTGGTACCTATTGAGCGTGTACATTGAGGGCTGAGAGTTGAGTGTCGAGTTATTGAGGGTTTGAGTGACAGTACTGGTGAGGTTTTATCTATTTCATTTTATTGCTGCATTTAGCTGATATTTGTCTTGCTGGAATTGGTAATTATGCAACTGATTCTTTACTCATGTTTACCCTTAACTGTGAAATTTATCAACTGAATTGTTCTCTATAGCTCGCCACTACTTCTCATTTCCTTATTTAATGTTGTTGCTTGCTGAGTAAGTTGTACTCATACTACACCCTGCACTATATGTGCAGATCTAGGTGTGTCTGAGCACAGAGACAGTTGAGTCCAGGCTTGTTTGAGTTTCGGAGACTGCAAGGTAGCTGCCAATGTCCGCATGACCTTATTACTCCTTCTACATTTCTTTTCATTTTGTACTGATGTTCAGACATTAGCTGTAATAGTTTTAAATACTTAGACGGTCATGACTTGGTGACACCCCAATGCTTGGAGCTCATTTTCCGCACGTTATTTCAAAATTGAGTTTAACTTTGATTTTATGAAAATTTCCCGATATAAAAAGCTTTACTTTACTTTTATATTTAATTGGGAAGTATTTTTGGGAAGGTCGGCTCGCCTAGTACCACTGATTGGCACCATCACGACATGTAGGTTTTGGATCGTGGCAGTAACTTTGTAATCTAACTTTTTAGTTTTAGGGTTTTCACTTTTATAATAATAGAGATATAGATTATTGACTTGAACTTTGGAGCGATAATGAATCATTACGAGTGGACCATGGATGTATTAAAGTGTATTCCCTCCCTACTAATTTATGTGATGGTGTTTGAGTGAATGCACCAATAACAAACTCAGTATAATCTCAAAAATGGGGCCTGAAGAGAGTAGTGTGTACGCAGACCTTACTCCTACCTTATAAAGATAGAGAGGTTGTTTCCGATAGACCCTCGGTTCAAGGAACAATAGGGATAAGATAAAGCAACCAAGTAGCAAACAATGTTGACAACAATATAATATGGTGACGAGCATGAATGATACATCATGTAATAATAAAGAACAATGATTAAGATAATACAAAATAGTCCTAATACTACTAGTAAGCCTAGGAGGAATGTCAACCTACAACCCTAATCCTCGATCTCCACATCTTCCTATCGTGAGTCATATCCTCGGGTAACCGGAAGCAATGACATGTCCTGCCTAAAAATTTCTCTTTGATACTTCGTAGGCCAACCTCTTCCCTTTCTCAGACCCGCCATGAAAACCCCTCACACCTCCTAACCGGTACATCTACGTTTGAGTGAATGCAAAATTTAAAAAAGAAGTAAAGCTTATGAGACTAATTTTCTTAAATAAATCTTTAAATATTTATGACTATAATTTTTTTTTGTTATGGGTAAAATAAATATCTTAAAGTAATATTTTACTAAATATAAAAACGTGCCCTTTTTAAAATTGATTAAAACGGAAGGGTATTACACAAATTGAGACAGGAAAAATAGAACTTGGACACATTATCAAGCTCAAGTTGAAGTACGAAATGCTGCTGGATAAATTTGAACCTTTACTGAGTCTTAATTCCGAAATAATTAGCTTTTCTGAGAAACGTGATACCACACTTCTCTTGTTTGTTCGTTTGGACCATTTGGTGTGCGAGGTGACAAGATAAGACCTAACATTCCTCGTAGCCTCTATGCATTATGACACTAGTACATGTAAATGTCTTTAATTTGAAAGGCCATAACAAATCCCATTCCTATCCTTTTCTAAATTATTCGATTGTCGGTTTCTTTTAATGGAACCTGCTTTAAAAATACACGCGTATATATCTACTACATCATAACATGTCACAAGAAACCAGAACCGTGTGAAAGCTTCATTCGTAAGTAGCAAATATTGCAATGATTTGCTGAAAATATCAAGCACTAGAGAATAATGTAAAAGTTTGGGCTAACCTAGCTTAAAGATGCAGCAAAAATACATATTACTAATAATTAGTTGGTCGTAGTAAATATGTTGGTAATTAAGCTCTGTGATCTTCATTTAATTTTTCACTCTATGGCACATTATTGTTTATTTGTTCACTAATTTTACTATAAAACTATCTCCACATTACCCGTTTAAACCTCACCAACCCTCAGCAGCCCATGTGCTTACTACGGTTTTGTGGCAGTGTTTTACCAGTTTATGATCTCCACTTGGCATATTTTAATGGTTAATAATTAATCCAGAATTAAAAACTGATCGATCGTATTTCAGAGCCATGTGGGGGAGCTAAGCCATCAACTTGGACCATTAATCACTCAAGTTGGTGTAGATCATTATCGGCAAGGTCTTGACTTGTAAATACTTTAAGTATATGAAAAAATTCAAACCATCCACGTGACAAGTTGAATCAAGATGCCATCTAACATTCACCAAAGAGTTGAAAATTGTTTATATGAACTTAGGCATTTATTTGATTATGTTTTAGGTAAATTTCACTATTTTGGCAATATAGAGCATTTGCTAGAGCACATAGGCGAACCAAAAAACTTAATATATGAGTTTTGAATTCTAAAAAAAGGCAGCTTATTGAGTTTAAGATAAATTATTTACACATATTCAGTGAACTTTTTAATTTTATTTTGTCCAAAATTATTGGGTTCTGCTAAACCGTATCTAAAACTCTAGCTCCGTCTCACAAAACCTCAAGAATTCTAACCCAAGAACAGTAAAACGGCCTTTTTGTTCTGAATAGTGGTGTTCAGTGGCGGAGCCACGTAGGAAAAATATACGGTATAACTAAGTAAAAAAATAAAAAATATATATATATATATATATATATATATATATATATATATGTATGAATTCTCCTTAATTTTTTGGTATGTTTACTTTTATATATTTTGACACCTCTTAACGAAAATTCTAGCTCCGCCACAAGTAGTGTTTGAGCCCGTTTACATATACCTCAACCAATTAACCAGATACTTGTTATCTGGAATCAAGCACAAGTACCAAATAAGTCTGCCTCCAAAAAGACTATAGTTTTTATTCCAGATAGAAGGGGAGATAATATAGACCAGACAAATAAGAGAAAAATATCAATCTCATTAGTTATTGAAACCAGAAACAAAGTATGTCTCATTTAGCATTGAAATAAAGGAAATTGCTATCATAAGAGAAAATAAAACATGTAAAAGCCTTCATCTTATTCAAATGGTGCATATTCAACCCAGAATTCTTGATCAATGCTTGTGGAAATCTGGATCCTTAACAACAGTCACAGCACATGTCGCATTAGTTAATACATAGTTGGTCACACTTCCCATTATTATCCTGTTTTATCACCAAACCAAATATTAATAGCCTATATATTACTTGAATGACAAAAAACAAACATCAATTTTTAGCTAGTAAATTTTCAAAAGGAATCAAAAGTTTTGGACAGAGCATTAAAAAGAAGTACCTTTGGAGTGTACCAAGGCCTCTACTACCCATAACCAAAGAATCCAACTTCAGATCTTCAGTTGCATCTATGAGTTTCTCCCTAGCATCTCCCCAATACAGTTTGGTGACAACTGTTATCTATACAAACATCAATGAAATATTTTCAGGAAAATTAAACCTCCCCCCCCCCCCCCCCCCCAAAAAAAAAAAGAGAAAGATTTGATGATATAAAGGAAACCTCTTTCTGCCTAGTAGCAGTATCAAGCAAATCAAGAACATCAATATCAGTCTCCACTTCATATTTCTTCATCACTTCAGGCTCCCTAAACTCCGCCAACGGAATTAAAGCTAACAAAACAAAACGAAAATCAAAGTATAAACAACATGATCCACACAGAGTTGAACTGTTCATATAAAGTTAAATTAATAACCAAAAAAGTAAAGTAGATTACTTACGAGAACCAGATTTGGCCCAGAGCTTATTACGTGACTCATCAGAAGAATGAGTCTTGATATGGATGATGTAAAAGGTGTCGTCTTTGTCAGCTAAGTTATCAATGGCCCATTTAAGAGCAGTTTTGCTGCTCTTCGAGAAATCCATTGCTACACCGATTGTCCTGTCTTTCACCATTTTCGACTTACTGGTTTCTTCTTCTTCTTTGTTGTTTTCTCCTTAAAAAAGAGACACGGAGCGCCTTATTGCGTGTGAAAACTGAAAGCGGAAAAACAAGATACGCGTTAAGGCAAAAAGATATAAAGGTAAGGTTCGCTTGGGACAGCTATTTAACGATCGTTTTCTTAGTGCCGCTTGTCTTCTTTCGCTTTCATAGTACACCAAGAATTTACGGATGGACATATTTTAGTCATTCTTTAAGCCAAAATATTTATTCTCATCCGATTGTTTCATTAAATCACATTAATTAATCATGGTCAGGAACTCAGACTCAATTTATGTGATCAAAAGTCATAATTTTTTTTTTTGTTATAAAAATCCTTTTTTTCTTTGTTTAAATTTTGTATTCAGTCAAATATCATTACATAAATTAGAGCGAATAGAGAAATATATGGAGGGACGACACATGTTAATTTATTAATTAACTTTAGATAAGTGACAAAAGTGTATGTAAAAAAACTATATAATCTGCTTATCAATTTATTGTGAACAAGAATGGATGAGTTTTAGTGTTCGAGTTGCTCGTTTCTTTTGTTTTAGCTTAAAATGTGCACAGAAAAATAAAGAAAACCGCGTACCGTACATGACAATACCAATTTATTGTTCCTTAATGGGTAATGTATGTGCCTTGTTAATGTTGATATTACTTCTTTTGGCAGTACTAGTAACTATATTATTATCGTGTGATTTTGAATATCATTGAACCTGATTATCTTGTACTGTTTGTAACATAAGTTACAATTTTTATCTCATGAACAAGTTTGTTCATGTAACTTCTTTATGCATGTATTCAAAGAAATTGTATGTAAATAAGGTAGTCTGCTTAATGATTGTGTTGGAACGCGTTAATCTAAACACATTAGATTTAGCGCGTAAATCATAAAACGAGAACTTACTTGTTTTTGTAACGGAGGCGGAAGGAACGGATGAGGCGTGGTTGGAATTACTGGTCGGCAGGGTCGTGATACCTGTTGAACTTTCCTGCTTATTGATATTGTACTTAGTCGTAGCATTTCTTGTATATTATACCCAATCTCTGTTATTCCCTGTTAATACATTATAACATTCTGATTTGGGTTGATTCCCTTTCATTACTGAGGGTCATGAGACTAGAGAGGTTCATCACTGAGTGAAACCGAGGGCCTGTTTGTGAGGTATTGATACCGTAGCACATGAGTTGTTCGTGCGGATTCTGATATGATGTTGTAGCACGTGAGTTGTCCATGAGGATCCTGATATGATACTATAGCATGTGAGTTGTCTGTGCGGTTTATAGCGCTTGGTCTATAGGAGCCCCTCCGGAGTTTGTACACCCTCAGTGAGCGCAGGTACCTATTGAGTGACTATACCCTGAGAAGTTGCATTTGTCTTCTTTGTTGCTGCATTTAGCTGATTCATGCTATTGTTCTGAACTTTAGAAAATATTACAACTGGTTTTACTTGAACTTAGTAAATATGCAACTGGTTTGATACATAGTGCCGGAGTTGACTCATATCTTTTTTCATTGTTGAAAATTATTGAAATGAGTTGTATTGTATAACTCGTCATTGCTTCTAAGTTCCTTATTTATTTCTGTTACTTACTGAGTTGGTTGTACTCATGCGACACCTTGCACTTCATGTGTAGATCCAGGTATGTCCAGTTACGGAGGTCGTTGAGTTCGTGCGCGATCGAGTATTGGAGACTTACGAGGTAGCGGCCTGCGTCCGTAGACCTTGTCTCTCCTTCTATGCTATCTTTCTTTTCTGTATTGATATTTAGACACAGACTCCGTTAATCTCACCTCGATATGCGTGCGCAGCCCGGGCGTGTAGCCGGGAAGCTTCTATGTGAAAAATCTGATAAAAATAGAATTTTTATAATAAATAATTCAATAAAGTTGACTTTGGTCAACATTTTTGGTAAACGAAACCGGACTCATGATTTGACGGTCCCGTAGGGTCCGTAGGAAAATATGGGACTTGGGCGTATGCCCGGAATCGAATTCCGAGGTCCCAAGCCCGAGAAATGAATTTTTAAAGAATTATTTTCTGAAAATAATAAAGTATTTTGGAAATGAATAATTAGGTGAAAACCGTGTGACCGGGCCCGTATTATGGTTTCGGAGCCCGGAACAAGTTTATTATATGTTATTTGTCTTATCTAGGATATTTGGTGTAAAACGGACTTGAAATGACGTGATTCAGGTTGAAATCGGAAAAGTTAAGCTTTATGAAGTTTTAAGAAAATTCTATGAGTTTTGAGGTTTAATCCATTGATTTTGATGATATTTTGGTGATTTAAAAGCTTGAATAAGTCTGTAGGATGATTTGAGAGTCGTGTGTATTTTTGGTTTTGAGAGCCGAGAGCTCGGGTGAGTTTCGGGTAGGCGTCGGAGTGCAAAAGACTTAGAATTTTCTGGTGTATTGGGCTGTATCTGGTGTCCAGTTAATGACTCTTCGCGACCGCGGTCAGAGGCTTGCGATCGCGATGTTCAATTTGGGCTGGGGGTGGTTTTTCTCTACGCAGACGCAAAGAGCAGGGTGCGAACGCGAAGCTTTAGGTTGGTGCTCTATTCGAACGCACCCCTTCAGTCGCGATCGCGTAGGTGTATTGTGGGGCTGGGGGCTAGGTAGCTAATGTTCTATGCGAACGCGGTACGTAGCTCGCGATCGCGAAGGTCAGCGTCAGTCCTCTCTGCGATTGCACTTCTTTCGTCGCGATCGCGTAGCATTGAAGTCATCACACTCTGCGATCGCGACCATCCCATCGTGATCGCGTAAGGTAAAATTGCCCAACTATTTCTTTTAGTAAAAAACAGAACCCATTACGGGATTTCATCATTCTTCACCTTTTTCCTTCTTCTCCAACCTCCATTGAAGGCCTCCAAGCAAATCCTTCCTCCATAGCTTCTTGGGTAAGTGAGTTTAACTCCTATTCTCCCACTTTTCTTCCATAATCACTAGAATCTAGGCCTAAAATCCTAAAATCAAAGTAGAAATTAGGGGTTTTGGGTAGAGTTAGGTTTTTGGAGATTTTAGGTAATTCAACCCCAATTTGGGGTCGTATTTCAAAACAAATTATATATTTTAACTCGTGGGTTTATGGGTGATCGGGTTTTGGTCCGAACCTCGAGTTTGGACCAAGCGGGCCCGGGGTCGAATTTTGGTATTTTTGGAAGAATGCTAGAAATTGAATATCTAGGCTACGGGATTGTGTTATTGAGTCCTTATTGATATTTTTGAATTAATTATGCCTAGATATTGTTGTTTCGAAGTCAGATTATAAAGGAAAGGCGGTCTTAGAGGGTTGATTGCTATACTTTGGACCGAGGTAAGTGTCTTGCCTAACTTTGGTGAGGGATTAGGTATTGTATGTTATGTGTTATGTGTTTATCGTGTTCAATGTATAGGTGAGGTGACGAGTACCTATACATTGTGAGTCAAGCATGCCCGTGAGTCTATTTTTGATAAAATTCAGTTATTTCTTCAATGTTCATCATACTATGTAATTGCCTCTACTTGAGAAGTTGATTGTGGTTGATGTACTGGTTGTAGAGATTATGAAATGTTGGTTCAATTGAGGATCCAAGTATACAGTATATATATTGAGTTGTTTGGTTATAGCTGAGACCCTTGTCGGGCATTTATTGAGATATTGACTGATATTTTCCCCTTGCCGGGTGATTTGAACAGTATTTTTCCCGCTATGCTGCATTCCTTACCATACACATTGTCTTGCATTGATGAGGAAGAGTGTAAAGCACGAAGGATGATGTCGTGCCATGTTTTTACATTGATTACATCATGTCATGCATAGTGAGGAAGTGAGTAAAGCACGAAGGGTGATGCCGTGCCATGTTTTTACATTGATTACATCATGTCATGCATAGTGAGGAAGTGAGTAAAGCACGAAGGGTGATGCCGTGCCATGTTTTTACATTGATTACATCATGTCATGCATAGTGAGGAAGAGAGTAAAGCACGAAGGGTGATGTCGTGCCATATTTTTACATTGATTACGTCATGTCATGCATAGTGAGGAAGAGAGTAAAGTACAAAGGGTGATGCCGTGCCATGTTTACATTCATTGAAAGCACGAAGGTTAATGTCGTGCCATGATTACATTGATTACAACATACATTGCATTGGTGAGGAAGAGAGTAAAAGCTCGAAGGGTGATGCCGTGCCATTGTTATCACTCAGACATTTCATTCATACCTTATCAGTTTCGATAAATTGTTTCTTTTCTTACTTGATGTTAATTAACTGCTCTATCTTGTTGTTTTTCCCTTTATCTGCTCCCGTTCCCCGTATATGACTGTTATTCTTCCTTGCTTTGTTATCTGTATTTTGTGTTATAGAATAGGAAAGGTGAACGTTAATTGCTAAGTCTAGACTCGTCACTACTTCGCCCGAGTTTAGGCTCGGCACTTACTCAGTACATGGGGTCGGTTGTACTGATACTACACTACACTTCTCTATGTTGTGCAGATCCCGCTTTCGGACCCCGTGGACCGCTCTGAGGGAGTCACCTTCTGTTCACATCGAGCTTCAAGGTATACCACTGGCGTTCGTGGGCACTGGAGTCTCTCCTGCTATTAGTATCCTATTGTCTTATTTCTCCTCCCGTTCTAAAGACAATACTGTATTTCCTTTCAGACTTGTATTTAGTATTCTTATAGACAGTCCGTGAGGTTGTGACACCCCGATTTTGGAATTTTGCGATGTTGTTGTCTTTATCATTTCATTATGCATTTTTCAGAGTATTATTACATTTCTATTGTAAAACTTTTGAAGTGGTTCTGGTTATTTCAGTAAAGGTTTGAAAGATAATTGCTTTATTACTGTTAAGTTGTTGTAGAAATGTCAAGGTGTTGTGTACGTTGGCTTGTCTAGCGGGTTCAACGTTAGACACAGTCATGGCCTAAAAGGTGGGATTTCGGGTCGTGACAAGTTGGTATCAGAGCCCTAGGTTGCTTAGGTCTCACAACTCACGGACAAACCTTGGTAGAGTCTGAGGGATCGGTACAGAGACGTCTGTATTTATCCCCCAAAGGCTGCAAAGTTAGGATACTCCTCTTCTCTTCATACTCTATCGTGCGTAGTATATTCTGTATACTGATCGAGTTTCTATTCTATTCTCTCGCAGATGGCGAGGACACACGCTTCCCTTGGTTCAGCTCAGCAGCCCGACACTCCTGCTACAGCTCCTACATGGGGCAAAGGTCGAGGCAGAGGCCGTAGAGGTCGAGGCTGGGGCAGGGCTCAACCTAGAGCAGCAGCCCTAATGGAGGACCCTCAGGTCGAGTCTGACGAAGAGGTCCCAGTTCCAGCAGTCCCAATTGGACCAGCGCAGGTCCCAGAGGGGTTCATAGCTACCCTAGTGCTTCAGGACGCTCTTGTCCATCTGGTAGGACTCATGGAGAGCGTAGCACAGGCAGGTCTTCTTCCTACTGCACCAGCTGGATCTCAGGCTGGGGGTGGGACCCAGACTCCTGTTATTCGTACACCAGAGGAGGTTGCCACTCAGTTCCAGACTCCGGCACCTCAGCCAGCTGGAGTAGCACAGCCGGGAATTGCAGCACCTGTAGCTGAGGGAGCAGCTATGTCCGCGGATGCTTTGTGGAGACTGGACAGATTCACCAAGTTATTCACTACTACTTTTACTGGTGCACCGTCAGAGTATCCACATGATTACTTGGACAACTGTCATGAGGTTCTTCGGAACATGGGCATAGTGGAGTCCAATGGAGTTGACTTCGCTGCTTTTCGACTATCTGGCGCAACCAAGATTTGGTGGAGGGACTACTGCTTAGCCAGACCAGCTGGGTCTGCATCTTTGACTTGGGCTCAATTCACAGAGGTATGTTTGGGGAAGTTCCTTCCCATTACGCAGCGAGAGGATCTTAGGAGGCAGTTTGAGCGCCTCCAGTAGGGATCTATGTATGTTACTCAGTACGAGACCAGGTTCATCGCTCTAGCCAGGCATGCATTGATGATACCCACTGATCGGGAGAGAGTTCGGAGATTCATTGAGGGATTGGCCCAGCCTATACGACTCCAGATGGCTAGGGAGTCGAGTACTGATATTTAATTCCAGGATGCGGCCGATGTGGCCAGGAAGATCGAGATGATTTTGTCACAGGGAAGTGGTCAGGGGGCTGACAAGAGGCCCCATCATTTTGGTAGATTCAGTGGAGTCTCATCTGGAGGCAGGGATTCTTTCAGTAAGGGTCATCCACCCCGACCTTTTCAGTCAGGACTGCAGGTATCTCCCCGTGCACCGCCAGCATCTATCAGTGCACATCCACTCAAGAGTTTTTAGGGAGGTTATCAGGGCCGTCAGGGCCAGTTTCTGAGTCCACAACCGCAGTAGCCGAGATCTTGTTATACTTGTGGTATGCCGGGGCACCTTGCCAGATTTTATCCTCGAGCTTTGAGTGGACCCCAGTATCAGGGTTCCCGTGCCTTGGTTCCAACAGCAGGTGCACCCTTACCCCCTCAGCCAGCTAGGGGTAGTGGTCGAGGTGCCAGAGGTGGTGGTCATGTTCATAGAGGTGGAACTCACGCCACGAGGGGTAAAGGCTAGGTTGCAGCAGGTAGACCCAGGGATGTGCAGATTGGAGGGGCTCAGCCCCGGTGTTATGCTTTTCTTGCTCGTCCTGATAGTGAGGCTTCTGATGCAGTTATTACATGTACGGTTTCAGTTTGCAGCCGAGAGGCTTCGGTGTTATTTGATCCGGGTTCTACATTCTCCTATGTGTCTTCATATTTTTCCCCTTATCTGAGTATGCCCCCTGATTCTTTGAGTACTGCTGTACATGTGTCTACACCGGTGGGTGATTCTATAGTGGTAGATCGAGTCTACCGTGCTTGCATAGTAGTTATTGGTGGTCTGGAGACTCAGGTTGATCATTTGCTTCTTGATATGGTTGACTTTGATGTTATATTGGGGATGGACTGGTTATCCCCCTATCATGCTATTCTGGACTACCATGCCAAGACAGTGACCTTAGACTTGCCTAGAGTACCTCGTTTAGAGTGGAGAGGGACTCCTTGTAATTCATCTGGTAGGGTTATTTCTTATATGAAGGCTCGACGCATGGTTGAGAAGGGTTGCTTGGCCTATTTGGCCTATGTTCGTGATTTTAGCGCTGAGGTTCCTTCTACAGAGTCTGTGCCCGTGGTTCGTGAGTTTCCAGAGTTATTCCCTGCTGACCTGCCGGGTATGCCACCCGACAGGGATATTGACTTTTGTATTGAGTTAGCTGAGGGCACTCAACCCATTTCTATTCCCCCGTATCGTATGGCTCCTCCAGAGTTGAAGGAATTAAAGGAACAATTACAGGATTTATTGGATAAAGGCTTCATCAGGCCTAGTGTTTCTCCTTGGGGTGCTCCGCTATTGTTCGTGAAGAAGAAAGACGGCTCAATGAGGATGTGTATTGACTACCGACAATTGAATAAGGTTAATATCAAGAACAAGTATCCTTTGTCGAGGATTGATGACTTATTTGATCAACTTCAGGGTGCTACGGTGTTCTCTAAGATAGACTTGAGATCTGGTTACCATCAGTTGAGGATCAGAGCATCTGATGTGCCTAAGACGGCTTTTCGCACTCGTTATGGGCATTATGAGTTTTTGGTCATGTCGTTTGGTTTGACTAATGCCCCCGCTGCTTTTACGGAGTTGATGAACCAGATATTCAGGCCTTATTTTGACTCGTTCGTTATTCTTTTCATTGATGATATTTTGATATACTCTCGCAACCGAGAGGAGCACAAGTAGTACCTTAGAGTCGTCCTCCAGATTCTGAGGGACAGGCAGTTGTATGCCAAGTTTTCTAAGTGTGAGTTCTGGTTGAGTTGTGTGGCATTCTTGGGCCACGTTGTATCGGCAGAGGGCATCCAGGTGGATCCGAAGAAAGTTTCAATAGTTAGAGATTGGCCTAGGCCCACTTCAGCCATAGAGATTTGGAGCTTCTTAGGCCTCGCAGGCTATTATCGCCGGTTCATGAAAGGGTTTTCATCTATAGCAGCCCCTATGACCAAGTTGACGCAGAAGGGTGTTCAGTTCATATGGTCTGAGGAGTGCGAAGCGAGCTTTCAGAAGCTCAAGACATCATTAACCACAACACCAGTGTTGGTATTGCCCATAGGTTCAGGTTCGTATACCGTGTATTGTGATGCTTCACGGGTGGGGCTTGGTGCGGTGTTGATGCAGGATGGCAAGGTTATAGCCTATGCTTCTCGTCAGTTGAAGATTCATGAGAAGAACTATCCATTCCATGACTTGGAGCTTGCAGCTATTGTTCATGCCTTGAAGATTTGGAGGCACTACTTGTATGTGGTACCGTGTGAGGTATTCACTGATCATAAGAGCTTGCAATATTTTTTTAGGCAAAAAGAGTTGAATATGAGGCAGAGAAGGTGGTTAGAATTGCTGAAGGATTATGATATTACTATTCTTTATCATCCGGGAAAGGCCAATACGGTGGCCGATGCTTTGAGCCGAAAGTCAGTCAGTATGGGTAGTTTGGCCTATTTAGCAGTTGGAGAGCGACCTTTGGCTTTGGATGTTCAGGCGTTAGCCAATCAATTTGTTAGGTTGGAGGTTTCTGAGACTCGCAGTGTTTTGGCCCATACCGTCGCTCGTTCTTAATTGTATGATCGTATCCGTGCCGGGCAGTATGATGATCGTCATTTGTGTGCTCTTAGAGATGCGGTTCGGCACGGACGTGCCAAGCAGGTCACAGTTGATGCTGAGGGAGTTTTGAGGTTGCAGGGTCGTATATGTGTTCCCGATGTTGATGGCATTCGTGAGTTGATATTACAAGAGGCACATAGTTCCCGGTATTCCATTCATCCGAGCGCCGCAAAGATGTACCAGAACTTGCAGCAACATTATTGGTGGCGTAGGATGAAGAAGGATATTGTAGCCCATGTAGCTCGGTGTTTGAATTGCCAGCAAGTTAAGTATGAGCACCAGAGGCCCGGTGGTTTGATGCAGCAGATTCAGCTTCCTGAGTGGAAGTGGGAGCGTATCATGATGGATTTTGTAGTTGGGCTTCCACGGACTCCGAGGATGGTTGATGCAGTATGGGTTGTTGTAGATAGGCTGACCAAGTCAGCACATTTCATTCCTATGTCGGTTTCATCTTTAGCAGAGAAGTAGGCTCAGATCTATATGAGAGAGATTGTCAGAGTGCACGGTGTGCCGTTATCCATTATATCAGAAAGAGGTACTCAGTTTACCTCCCATTTCTGGAGAGTATTTCAGCGAGAGTTGGGTACTCATATTGAGTTGAGCACAACATTTCATCCTCAGATGGACGGACAGTCTGAGCGTACGATTCAGATTTTGGAGGATATGTTGTGAGCTTGTGTTATTGATTTTGGTGGTTCATAGGATCAGTTCTTGCCTTTAGCTGAGTTTTCCTACAACAACAGTTATTAGTCGAGCATTCAGATGGCTCCGTATGAGGCGTTGTATGGTAGGCAATGTCGGTCTCCAGTCGAATGGTTTGAACCCGGAGAGGCTAGGTTATTGGGTTCTGAGTTAGTCTTGGATGCCTTGGATAAGGTGAAGATTATTCAGGATAGGCTTCGTACAGCTCAGTCCAGGAAAAAGAGTTATGCCGATCGTAGAGTTCGAGATTTGGCTTTCATGGTGGGAGACCAGGTGTTCCTTCGAGTGTCGCCTATGAAGGGCGTGATGAGGTTCGGAAAGAAGGGCAAGTTGAGCCCTAGGTACATTGGTCTCTTTGAAATTTTTGGACAAGGTAGGAGAGGTGGCCTACAGACTTGCCTTGCCACCGCATTTATCAGCCGTGCATCCAGTATTCCATGTATCCATGCTCCGGAGGTACATTGCAGATCCATCTAATGTTCTTGACTTCAACGGTGTCCATTTGGACCAGTATTTGACTTATCAGGAGGAGCTAGTAGCTATATTAGGTAGGCAGGTTCGCTAGTTGAGATTGAAGAGTTACCCTTCGGTTCGCGTTCAGTGGAGAGGTCAGCCTGCCGAGGAAGCTACTTGGGAGTCTGAGTCCGATATGAGGAGTCGTTATCCCCATTTTTTCTCAGACTCAGGTGCTTTTCTATGTCCGTTCGTCCTCGAACGGACATAGAAAAGTACCTGAGTCCGATATGAGGAGTCGTTATCCCCATTTTTTCTCAGACTCAGGTGCTTTTCTATGTCCGTTCGTCCTCGAACGGACATAGAAAAGTACCTGAGTCCGATATGAGGAGTCGTTATCCCCATTTTTTCTCAGACTCAGGTGCTTTTCTATGTCCGTTCGTCCTCGAACGGACATAGAAAAGTACCTGAGTCCGATATGAGGAGTCGTTATCCCCATTTTTTCTCAGACTCAGGTGCTTTTCTATGTCCGTTCGTCCTCGAACGGACATAGAAAAGTACCTGAGTCCGATATGAGGAGTCGTTATCCCCATTTTTTCTCAGACTCAGGTGCTTTTCTATGTCCGTTCGTCCTCGAACGGACATAGAAAAGTACCTGAGTCCGATATGAGGAGTCGTTATCCCCAGTTTTTCTCAGACTCAGGTACTTTTCTCTGTCCGTTCGAGGACGAACAATTGTTTTAGAGGTGGAGATTGTGATGACCCAAAAGGTCATCCTAAGTAAATTTAGCTAAATCTGTCTTTCGAGGCTCCAAAAGCCTCCGTTAATCTCACCTCGATATGCATGCGCATCCCGGGCGTGTAGCCTGGAAGCTTCTATGTGAAAAATCTAATAAAAATGGAATTTTTATAATAAATAATTGAATAAAGTGGACTTTGGTAAATATTTTTGGAAAACGGACCCGGACTCGTGATTTGACGGTCCAGGAGGGTCCGTAGGAAAATATGGGACTTGGGCGTATGCCCGGAATCGAATTCCGAGGTCCGGAGCCGGAGAAATGAATTTTTAAAGAAAATTGTTTTCTCAAAATAATAAAGGATTTTGGAAATGACTAATTAAGTAAAAATCATGTTATCAGGCCCGTATTATGGTTCCGGAGCCCGGAACAGGTTTATTATATATTATTTGTCTTATTTGTGAAAGTTGGTGTAAAATAGACTTGAAATGACGTGATTCAGATTAAAATTGGAAAAGTTAAGCTTTATGAAGTTTTAAGAAAATTCTATGAGTTTTGGGGTTTATCCATTAATTTTGATGATATTTTGGTGATTTAAAAGCTTGAATAAGTCTGTAGGATGATTTGAGAGTCGTGTGTGTTTTTGGTTTTGAGAGCTGAGGGCTCGGGTGAGTTTCGGGTAGGCGTCGGAGTGCAAAAGACTTAGAATTTTCTGGTGTATTGGGCTGTATCTGGTGTCCAGTTAATGACTCTTCAGGATCGCGGTCAGAGGCTTGCGATCACGATGTTCAATTTGGGTTGGGGGTGGTTTGCTCTACGCGGACGCAAAGAGCAGGGTGCGAATGCGGAGCTTTAGGTTGGTGATCTACGCGAACGCACCCCTTCAGTCGCGATCGCGTAGGTGTATTGTGGGGCTGGGGGCTAGGCCGCTAATGTTCTATGCGAACGTGGTACGGAGGTCGCGATCGCTAAGGTCAGCGTTAGTCCTCTCTGCAATCGCACTTCTTTCGTCGCGATCGCGTAGCATTGGAGTCATCACACTATGCGATCGCGATCATCCCATCTCGATCGCGTAAGGTAAAATTGCCCAACTATTTCTTTTAGTCAAAAACAGAACCCATTATGGGATTTCATCATTCTTCACCTTTTTCCTTCTTCTCCAACCTCCATTGAAGGGCTCCAAGCCAATCCTTCCTCCATAGCTTCTTGGGTAAGTGAGTTTAACTCCTATTCTCCCACTTTTCTTCCATAATCACTAGAATCTAGGCCTAAAATCCTAAAATCAAAGTAGAAATTAGGGGTTTTGGGTAGAGTTAGGTTTTTGGGGATTTTGGGTAATTCAAATCCAATTTGGGGTCGGATTTCAGAATGAATTATATATTTTAACTCGTGGGATAATTGGTGATCGAGTTTTTGCCCGAACCTCGAGTTTGGACCAAGCGGGCCCGGGGTCGAATTTTGGTAGTTTTGGAAGAATGCTAGAAATTGAATATCTAGGCTATGGGATTGTGTTATTGAGTCTTTATTGATATTATTGAATTAATTATGCCTAGATATCGTTGTTTCGGAGTCGGATTATAAAGGAAAGACGGTCTTAGAGGGTTGATTGCTATAATTTGGACTGAGGTAAGTGTCTTGCCTAACTTTGGTGAGTGATTAGGTATTGTATGTTATGTGTTATGTGTTTATCGTGTTCAATGTATAGGTGAGGTGACGAGTACCTATACATTGTAAATCAAGCATGCCTGTGAGTCTATTTTTGATAAAATTCAGTTATTTCTTCAATGTTCATCATACTATGTAATTGCCTCTACTTGAGAAGTTGATTGAGGTTGATGTACTGGTCGTAGAGATTATGAAATGTTGGTTCAATTGAGGATCCAAGTATAGAGTATATATATTGAGTTGTTTGGTTATAGCTGAGACCCTTGTCGGGCATTTATTGAGATATTGACTGATATTTTCCCCTTGCCGGGTGATTTGAACTGTATTTTTCCCGCTATATTGCATTCCTTACCATACACATTGTCTTTCATTGGTGAGGAAGAGTGTAAAGCACGAAGGGTGATGTCGTGCCATGTTTTTACATTGATTACATCATGTCATGCATACTGAGGAACAGAGTAAAGCACGAAGAGTGATGCCGTGCCATGTTTTTACATTGATTACACCATGTCATGCATAGTGAGGAATAGAGTAAAGCACGAAGGGTGATGCCGTGCCATGTTTTTACATTGATTACGTCATGTCATGCATAGTGAGGAAGAGAGTAAAGCACGGNATTGTTATCATTCAGACATTTCATTCATACCTTATCAGTTTCGGTAAATTGTTTCTTTTCATACTTGATGTTAATTAACTGCTCTATCTTATTGTTTTTCCCTTTATCTGCTCCCGTTCCCCGTATATGACTGTTATTCTTCCTCGCTTTGTTATCTATATTTTGTGTTGTAGAATAGGACAGGTGAGCCTTAATTGCTAAGTCTAGCCTCGTCACTACTTCGGCCGAGGTTAGGCTCGGCACTTACTCAGTACATGGGGTCGGTTGTACTGATACTACACTGTACTTCTCTATGTTGTGCATATCTCGCTTCCGGACCCCGTGGACCGCTCTGAGGGAGTCACCTTCAGTCCACATCGGGCTTCAAGGTATACCACTGGCGTTCGTGGGCCTTGGAGTCTCTCCTTCTATTAGTATCCTATTGTCTTATTTCTCCTCCCGTTCTAAAGACAATACTGTATTTCGTTTCAGTCTTGTATTTATAATTCTTATAGTCAGTCCGTGAGGTTGTGATACCCCGTTTTTGAGATTTTGCGATGTTGTTTTCTTTATCATTTAATCATGCATTTTTCAGAGTACTATTACATTTCTGCTGTAAAACTTTTGAAGTGGTTCTGGTTATTTTAGTAAAGGTTTGAAAGATAATTTCTTTATTACTGTTAAGTTGTTGTAAAAATGTCAAGGTGTTGTGTATGTTGGCTTTTCTAGCGGGTTCAACGTTAGACGCAGTCACGGCCTGAAAGGTGGGATTTCGGGTCGTGACACTCTTCTAGATACTGTTTTTATTAGACTAGATATCTAGATGCCCATGACTTCGTGACACCCCGATGTTTGGGGCTATCTTCCCGCATTTTATTTTGAGTCAAACTCCTTTTTAATGAAAATCCTGTTATGAAAAAATCTTTCTATTTATCATTTATGAAATGTTGAAGTATATTTGAAAATTGGCTTGCCTAGTACCACCGATAGGTGCCATCACGACATGTTAGAGTTTTGGGTCGTGACAAGTTGGTATCAGAGCCTAGGTTACATAGCTCTCACGAGTCATGAGCATGTTTAGTAGAGTCTTGCGGATCGGTACAGAGACGTCTGTACTTATCTCCGAGATGCTGCCAAACCCTTAGGAAATTTAGCATTCTTGAACTCTTGTCGTGCGAATCGTTTGATTCTGGTAACTGAATTTCTGTTATTCTATTCTCTCAGCGATGGTGAGGATGCATACTACGGGGCAGGACGGACAACCACCAGTACCACTAGCCAGGGCCGCAAAAAGTCGAGGTCGCGGTAGAGGTCATTGTAGGGGCAGAGGTACAACCCGCACAGCAGTCAGGGCACACCTGCAGATCCACCAGTTGCCCCAGCTCAGGAGTAGACTCTAGTTGTGGATGACCCTGTGGGACCAGCTCAGGCACCACCTGTGCCCATTGTGATTCCTGGCCTTTAGGAGGCCTTAGTTCAGATTCTGACCACGTGTCTGGCCTTGCTTAGGCGGTCTCTATTTTGACGGCAGCAACTACTTCTCAGGCCGAGAGAGGCACTCAGACTCCCGTCGCCCGCACACCAAAGCAGGTGATGTAGGGACTCCAGACATTGGGGGCACCACTAGCCCAGCCGGTCGCAACTGCTCAGGATTATGTGGTTCCTGCTATGCCTGAGGATGAGCAGTGTTGATTGGAGAGGTTTGGGAGGCTCCAACCTCTTTCTTTTAGTGGTAAAGAGGGAGAGGATGCACAGGGCTTTCTGGACAGATGTTAGAGGATGCTCCGTACAACAGGTATTCTAGAGACTAGTGGGGTCTTGTTCACTACTTTTCAGTTCTCTAAGGCTACATTCAGTTGGTGGGAGGCTTACGAGAGGCGTAGGCTGGTCGATGCATCTCCTATGACTTGACAACAGTTCTCTGTTCTCTTCCTGGAGAAGTTCGTGCCTCCGTACGCATGCAAAGAGGAGCTACGCATGCAGTTTGAGCAGCTTTGTCAGTGTGATATGTCCGTGATGCAGTATGAGATGAGGTTCTCAGAGTTGGCCCGACATGCTATCCAGTTGGTTCTGACAAATAGAGAGAGGATCGGGAGGTTCATAGATGGCCTCATATTTTAGCTGTGATTTCTTAGGACCATAGAGAGTGTGTCTGGTGCTACATTCGATGAGGTTGTCGACATTGCACGTCAGATGAGATGGTTCGCAGCTAGGAGCGGGTTGAGGGGGAGGCCAAGAGGCCTCAAGGACAGGGTGGATTTGGCGGTATTCCTTTAGGGGGTCAGTTCCGGCGTGGTAGGGATCGTCCATTCAGACATGCTCAGACGGCTCGCCCATTTCACCGTGGTGCATTATCTGGCCACGGTGTTGACTCAAGTCACTGCATAGTTTTGAAGATTGACAAATGTCTGACCAGTTGAACCAGGTCCATCAGAGCACATATTCTTGAACTGAATAGCTGGCACATGAACCGTATATGCATAGGAGATATTTGTGATTGTGACTTATCAATGAACCAAAAGATTGTCTCCTAATGCGAAAAGGTTGCAAACTGATGAGAGAATAGAAGTTGAATTCAGCAAGGACAGTAATATAGGAAGGAAATTGAGTTTAATACAAACTCTTTTACCCAGGAAGAGTTGTACTAGAAGTGAACGACAAACTCAACTACTGACTCTATAAATACTCGAAGTATTTCTTCTGGAATTCTTGACGTACAAGTACTGAAGTGAATCAAGGTCTGAAAGAAAAATTCCTAGAGTTATTTTGCAAGCAGATTTATTGTGCGATACAAAGGCTACAAATCAGCTAGAAGAACCAATTCCATCGTTGGTGTATTGAGTCTAGTTGATTGTAGTAGGAGTTTTAATATTGTATCTTATCAGCTTTCTTAGAAGCAATTGTAATAGGTACACATTGTTCAAGTTAGAGTTAACTTGAAGTTTGTAGAAATTAACTAGAGGCTAGTTGATACAAAGGGTTTAGAGTTAGTCCTAGGATTACAAAACATTTTATTTTGTAAGTCCGTTTTGGCTTAGAGTATTTAGTGAAGAGTTTGAGCAAATCCTACTGAGGAGTAGGTCGTGGTTTTTTCACCTTTTGAGCCAGGTGTTTTCCACGTAAAAATCTGTGTGTTTTTACTTTACTGCTTTTATTATTTCGCACCAGTAGAAGTTGGAACACAAAGAAGAACCAGGTTCTTCACGTGAGACAGCACTTGAAATTGGGTACCACACATTTAACATGTATTCTTGTGTGGTATTGACGTCTAAAACATCAATTGGTATCAGAGCAGGTGATCCTTGAAAAGGCTAACACCTTGGAAAAATCAAAATGAGTGCACTATCTGGGAACTGGGAAGGTCAATCAACTGCAAGGCCACCATTCTTCAATGGCCAGTACTACTCTTGGTTGAAGAACAAGATGAAGAAGCACCTGATAGGAGAATACTATGAACTCCGCGACATAGTCACAGATGGACCTCTAGCTACAATGAAGAAGACTGTTGAAGGTTTGGATGTACCAAAGACTAGGGCTGATTGCACTGCTGAAGACCTGAAGAAACGGGCGAAGAATTCTAAGGCCAAGAAGTGGCTAGTTTGTGTATTAGGTCCAGATGAATACATCAGAATCCAAAGTTGCACCACAGCCAAAGAAATCTGGGATACTCTACAAGTAGCCCATGAAGGAACACCTTAGGTAAAGAGGTCAAGAGGCACTCTACTATACTCTCAGTATAAAAACTTCATTATGAAAGAAGGAGAGACTATCCAAGAGATGTATACAAGGTTCAAAACCTTGACTAATGAACTAAAGTCTCTTGGAAGAGTCATTCTTGAAGAGGACATGGTTGAGAAGATCCTAACAAGGGTCTTGCCAATTTCCTGGGAAAGAAAAATCACTGCTATTAAGGAATCCAAAAATATGGCAACCCTGAGATTGGATGAGCTAATTGGAAACCTCACTGCCTATGAACTCAGAAGGCAGAAAATGAAGATGGATGGACTAAAGAAAGAGAGGCGTCTAGCACTGAGAATCACTGAGGGAGCAGATCTGGAGGAAGATGAGTTGGCCATGATTACCAAAGAATTCAGAAACTTTCTCATGAGTAAGAAGGGCATCTCTAGAAGAGGAAACTACAACAAAGCAAAAGCTCTAGAAAGGCCAACCAACGAGGGATGCTACAAATGTGGTAAGACTAACCATCTCATCAAAAACTGTCCCCAGTGGGAAGTAGAATGGAAAAAGGAGAGATATGAAAGAAGGAATAGGAAGAAGGAGCTGGTCCAACCCCAGAAGACCACAACACAGGCTATGGTCGCTGCTTGGGGGGAAAGTTCAGATGAGGAATCACAAGACAGGGAGACTGAAGATCAGGCGCTCATGGCAATTGGAGAATCTGATGAAGAACCACAAGTAAGCATTTCCCATATTAAAAACAAAATAAAGTTCCTATCTAAGGAAAAACTCTCTGAGTTGCTACTTGATTTCATAGATGATTCCGAGGAAACATCCAAAAAGAATGATCAACTCTCAAAAGAATGTGCAATGCTAAAAGAAAATTGCATTAACCTGGAAATCAGAGTCAGTGAATTTGAAAAGAAAAACACTGTCCTGTTGAACCAGGTTCATCCACTTCCGACTGAGATTCTAGAATTAATATCTGAAAACTTAAAACTCAGATTAGGATCCAGTAAAAAGGTTGTTGATCACTCTCATGTCATGTTAGAGGAAAATTTGGGAAAACTAAAAGATAAAATGTACGCCAAGGATGAACAGATAAGATCACTGAAAGAAGAGCTTGGCAAAGTCAAACATGAATTAGATAGAACCAGTAAATGGAATAAATCCTCTGATGCCTTGACATGGCTTCAAGAGAATCATAGTAACAACCGGAGAGGGCTTGGTTTTGGGAGTCAATTTCCCAAGTGGGAACCCAAAAGCAAGTATCTCTCTCTTCTTGAAAATAAAATATGCACCCATTGTGGTAAGACTGAACACTACAAATATGAGTGTACTGCAAAAGAGCAGGCCGGTCGAAAAAATGAAAGGTTTGTCAACAAGAAAAACTGGCTACCAAATTGGGCCAAGAAAAATTCGATTCATCCATTTTCTCATAAGAAAGGACCCAAACTATTTTGGGTTCTCAAAACTAACCCCTAATTTCCTTTTGTAGGTACAAGTGAGAGGAAGCAGCCAAATTTGGATTTTGGATAGTGGATGCTCAAAGCATATGACGAGGAACAAGGAACAATTCCTTTCACTTGAAATCCTCAAAGGAGGAAATGTCTCCTTTGGAAATGGAAAGAAAGGTGAAATTATAGGGGTTGGCAAAGTATGTAAGGATGACACACGTTCCATCGAACATGTGTACTTGATATATGGCTTGAAATATAGCTAGATCAGTGTGTTACAATTGTGTGACAGAGATAACCTGGTTGCTTTCACTTCCACAAAATGTTTTGTGATTAACTTGGTTACTGGCAAGATTGTTTTGCAGGGAAAGAGAATGAATAATATCTATGTCATAGACTTGTCCACACTATCTGGAAATGAACTCACTTGCTTAAGTGTTTTGGACAGTGATCCCCTCCTTTGGAACAAACGACTTGGACATGCAAGTCTAAAACAACTTAACAAATTAGTCTCTAAGGACTTAGTGGTGGGACTCCCTAACATTAAGTTCAAGGAAGACAAAGTTTGTGAGGCATGTGCAAGGGGGAAGCAAGTAAGATCCTCATTCAAAAGTAAGAAAATGGTTAGTACCACCAGGACGTTAGAACTGGTTCATCTGGATCTGTGTGGTCCAATGAGAACTCTGAGCAGAGGTGGTAAGAAATATGTGATGGTGTTAGTTAATGATTACTCAAGGTTCACATGGACCTTATTTATGGCATCTAAGGATGAAGCATTTGATATGTTCATCACATTTGTTAAGAAAACTCAAAATCAGTTAGGACATCAACTAGCATCAATAAGATCTGACCATGGTACTGAATTTGAAAATGCTAAGTTTGCTGAGTTCTGTGATGAACATGGTATCAATCACAACTTTTCTGCCCCTAGAACCCCACAGCAAAATGGGGTTGTGGAAAGAAAGAATAGAACTCTTGAAGACATGGCAAGAACCATGCTTCTTTCTAGCAAACTACCACACAACTTCTGGGCAGAAGCAATAAGCACTGCTTGCTTATAATCAATAGATGTATGACTAGGCCACTCGTAGAGAAGACTCCCTATGAATTACTTAAAGGGAGAAAGCCCAACATATCCCATCTTAGGGCTTTCGGATGTAAATGCTATGTGCACAATAATGGCAAAGATTCCTTAGGTAAATTTGATCACAGAAGTGACGAGGGAGTATTCTTGGGATATTCATCACATAGTAAAGCCTATACAGTGTACAATAAAAGAACTATGTGTGTAGAGGAGAGTGTGCATGTTGTATTTGATGAAACTAATACTCTTTCTGGGAGACAGGAACCAGAAGGTGAGGAGCTTGGACTGGTGAGAAGCAGTGAACACATTGAAGCAGCCATGGAAGATGGAACAGGTGATGGACCAGGTCCAACTACCCAAAGCAACATGACAGAGGGAACTCAACATGTGAATCCTGGCCCTGATCCTGTTCCACAACAACAAAACAACATGGAACTATCCATAAGTGAACTACTAGTACTAAAACCACACAGTATCAGAGTTCTCACCCTCTTGAGAACATCATATAAGATTTGTCATCCAGAATCAAAACAAGAGCTTCCTTGAAAGATCTGTGTGCGTTTGATGCCTTCCTATCCATAATCGAACCAAAGAACATTGGTGAAGCCCTACAAGATCCTGATTGGGTAATTGCCATGCAAGAGGAGCTGAATCAATTTGAAAGAAGTCAAGTATGGAACTTGGTTCCTAGGCCACTAGACAGATCAGTGATTGGCACGAAGTGGGTCTTCAAGAACAAGCTCAATGAGGATGGAACTGTTACAAGAAATAAGGCAAGACTAGTTGTTCAAAGGTATAGTCAAGAAGAAGGAATTGACTATGATGAGACCTTTGCTCCTGTGGCAAGATTGGAGGCAATCAGACTTCTTATAGCATTTGCTGCACATATGGAATTCACTCTCCATCAGATGGATGTTAAGAGTGCCTTTCTCAATGGATATTTGAAGGAAGATGTATTTGTCAAACAACCTCCAGGTCTTGAAAGCAAGGAGTCACCTGATCATGTATATAAACTTGACAAGGCTCTTTATGGTCTCAAAAAAGCACCTAGAGCATGGTATGAGTGATTGTCAAAATTCCTGCTAGAACATGGGTATAAACAAGGCAAAATTGACAGTACTTTGTTCCTAAAGGAAAAGGGAAAGGATCTTTTGATTGTGCAAATATATGTTAATGATATCATATTCGGGGCAATCACTGAAAAACTTAGAAAGGAATTTGCTACGCTAATGGGGAGTGAATTTGAAATGAGTATGATGGGTGAGCTAAACTTCTTCTTAGGCTTATAAATCAAGCAAAACCCACATGGAACAATGATTCATCAATAAAATTATGTGAAAGAACTCCTCAAGAAGTTCAAGATGGAGGATTCAAAGGAAATGGACACCCCCATAGCCACAACTACTAAATTGGATGTGGATGAACCTGGTTCATTTGTTGATCAGAAAGTATACAGAGGAATGATTGGGTCTCTACTATATCTCACTGCCAGCAGACCAGATAGTGTGGGACTATGTGCTAGGTTTCAGGCAAATCCAAAGGAGTCCCACCTCACTGCAGTGAAGAGAAATTTGAGATATTTGAAAGGCACCACTGATTTGTGCCTTTGGTATCCTAAAGGTAGTAATTTCGACCTTGTAGGATATGCTGATGTTGATTATGCAGGTTTCCTGGTTGACAGGAAAAGTACTTCAGGCATGGCTCACTTCTTGGGCTTGCCTTGTGTCTTGGGCCACCAAGAAACAATATTCAGTAGCTCTGTCTACTACTGAGACTGAATATGTGGCTGCAGCCTCTTGTTGTGCTTAGTTGCTGTGGATCAAGCAACAACTCATGGACTTTGGTATAGACGTGGGATGCATTCCTATTTTATGTGATAACACTAGTGCTATCAGTATGATGAAGAACCCAGTTCATCACAAGAGGACTAACCACATAGATGTTAGGAACCATTTCCCAAGGGATGACTATGAAAAAGGAATGGTCTCAATCGAATTTAGTGCTACTGATCATCATATTACTGATATATTCACTAAATCACTTAGTAGGGAGCATTTTGAGAGAACACATGCTGGAATTAGGGATGATTAAGATCACCTGATTTTTTTTTTAAAAAAAAAAGAGAAAAGAAAATGAAAAAAAATTTGGCTAGAAAATTTTAATTAGGTACTTAATCAGATTAATAATTTCTCAGCATCATGTCTTTATTGCCATACTCTTTTGCCATGTATTAATATGATTCCCTGTATACTAATGATGTTTATCTATCTTTGTAAATTGAGGCAATTTAAAGATTTCTAACAGGATGAACCTGGTTCATCCATGCTGATTCATCTGACTGATGAGGTACGTACTCTTCTCCATATATTAATTCAATTACAATCATACATGAGCAGGATTCTTTCCATAATTGGTTCAAATTCAAATACTTCGTACTTACCCAAATTGAACCAGTTTCAATAAGTCTAATCTTCACTTAATTAGCCTAGTTTTAGGGGGAAATTAAATGTCTAATCAATGTCAGTCCTTCGGTGATTAGACTCCTACTTTATTACACATTCTGCATGTTGAACAATCCCTAGACACATCTTATAAAAAGGCATCATGACTCTCCTCTTCATAAAGCAACCGTCGAACCAAGTTCGACTCATTCTACAAACCAAAACTGCTTACTCGTCTTTTCTTCCTAATAACACATAATCATGTCTTCACCACCACCTGCTTCTTCTTCTAATTCATCACCTAATCGTGATTACGATGGAGGAAATTATGAATATGTATCCAATTCTCCATCTGTATAAAGTTCTCAATCACCAGAAATTTCATCAACCCCTGAAAATACACCCATTCCTGAAACTACTCCAAACCCTACTCCTGCCCCCAAAAATCGTCGTGACAAAGTTCATGCCCGAAAATCTGTTGCTTATGGGACTAGGGAAAAATTCATGGAGGATCTTATTGAAGCGGACAAAGGTTCTAAGACAGATTCGTCCAGTGAATCTTTTAAATCAGCCAACGAGGAAAACTAGCTCTGAGAAAGGTAATCTTGAAATTAATTCTGAAGCTGCTTCTGCTGATAAAAGGTTCGTGTTGGTTGGGTCTGTTATTGATGTTAAAGTGCCAAGTAGGCAGAGGGGTGGAAGAAAAGAAATAATTCTTGAGAGAGAGGGCAAAGAAGTTGAGAGGGGATCTGGGGAGGATGGTACCACACTGGTTATCTATGGTCCCATTCCTGAAATTGTTGGAGAAAACGTCACAGAGTTAGGGGGAAGTATAGTTGAGGAGGCTGCAGCAGGACTTCCAAGATTGAAGAAAGGCACAGATGAACCTGGTTTATCTGGGGAGGAAATATTGGTTGAAAGGCTGAAGAAACTGGGGGAGTCCTATAACCCCAAGAAAAGGAGGACTTAGAAGTCCAAGAAGGCAACTCACCCAGTTCCTTCAAAAAAAAAGGAAAGTTTCTGAAGCTGCTGGTGTTTCTGCTCTAAAAGTACGAGCTACTCGTAGCACATTAAGAGATGAAGAAGAGAAATTGGAAAAGGCTCTGCAAGAGAGCAAGAAGAAGAGGGCAGCAAAGGGAAAAACAAAAGCTGGAGAGCCTATTGAGGCCATTGAGATTGAAGAGGAGACGTTTGACCTGGTCCAACAGGAGGAGCAGCCTGCTCCAGTTGTGGATGAGACACCAAAACCCAAAAAGGCTAAGACTTATTCAAAGACAACTAGAATGTCTGTCACACCCACAAGATCTGTTAAGAGGACTAGGCCAAGCCAAAGAAAGTGAAAATTATTGAGAAAGAGGATGATGATGCAGACTGGAGTGGAGAGGAGGAGAAGGAAATAAGAGAGGTGACTGACAGAGTTACCATGTTTGGAAAACGAACAATTCTGAAGGGTAAGCTGATGAAGGATCTAGATGAGCCTGGAATGCAATATCTGCTAGAAACTCTAGAGGTGCAGGGCTGGAAGGACATTGTCCTTCGCATGAAAGGTAGGCTGGTGAGGGCTGAGTTGGTAGAACTCATGGGAAATGCTATTGTCAAGGACGGCAGGGTCACATCAATGGTAAAAGGAATTGAAGTTTCCTTTGATGATAAAGAACTGGGTGTTATTCTAAACATACCAGCTGAGGGATATGAGGACTACACAAGGCAAAAATGGTCTTGTCTAGATGGGATGGTCTCAACAATTAACATCACCAGATACTTCAGTGATAACGAGAAGGAGATTGAACCCAGGCCGGTTTACAAGAGTGAAATGAGGCCAGAACACAAGCTATTCTTCGAGTTCGTTATCAAGTTCCTACTGCCCAGACAAGAAAGAAGGCACATTATCAACTATATGGATCTGACCTTGATGGAATGCTTATACAAGGGAAAGCAAATCAATTGGCCTGCTTTCATAATCCAATTCTTGGACAGAGTTGTGAATGGAACCAAAGCATACGCAATTCCATATGGCTTCATTCTGACAACAGTGCTTGCTCATTTTGGGGTTCCAGTGAAGAAGGCTGAGATGGCTACTGCCAAAGACTATTTTGGGAAGGAAAATTTGCTGACATGTGACTACAATGTCAATGTTCCTACGGATGAACCTGGTTCATCTAGGAAGCAACCAGTCAATAGAAAAGTTAGAACTCTCGTGCAGGCAAGTGAGATCAAGGATATAGAGATCCTTCGTTTGAAGTCTCGTGTGATTGAGGTTGAAGCTGAGCAGGATGCTCTCAGGGCTGAATTAGCAAAGGAGAAAGAAAAGAACGAGGGTGTTCTTAAGCAGATGCTTTCTCTCCTACAATCCAAGACAACAACCTCCTATGCACCTTCCCATCCTTAGGCTATCCAGAGCTTCCCCATAGCTATTCAAGTGCCCAGTTCAGGACGTGTTTCTGTCTTTTTAGGCTTGTTTCTATTTTTTCTCTATTTTTTGCTCATGGTTGGTTTATTTTTGTTTTGCTGTATGGTGGTTGATAATCGTTACTAATCAATGAATTTTACTTCTAGTTATTGACTTGTGTCAATTTCTTATTTAGCTTACATTTATTGGCTTTTTGTGTTGATTAATCATGCTTTGCACCTGTAGTTGCCTCAATGGCCATGAGTAATAATTAATAAATCTGGTAAGTGTATCATTTTGCAATCTTTTCGATGATGCCAAAAGGGGGAAGATATTTATAATCTAATGAACCTGGTTTCTCTATGATTAATGCTTAAAATCGTACAAAGTGTTTGAAGTGTATACAAGATTAAGCACAGAGTTTGTCATCATAAAAAAGGGGGAATTTGTTGACTCAAGTCACTGCATAGTTTTGAAGATTGACAAATGTTTGACCAATTGAACCAGGTCTATCAAAGCACACATTCTTGAACTGAATAGCTGCCATATGAATCGTATATGCATAGGAGATATTTGTGATTGTGACTTATCAATGAACCAAGAGATTGTCTCCTAATGCGAACTGATGAGAGAATAGAAGTTGAATTCAGTAAGGAAAAGTAACAAAGGAAGGAAGTTGAGTTTAAATCGAATTCTTTCTCCCCAGGAAGAATTGAACTAGAATTGATCGACAAACTCAACTACTGACTCTATAAATACTCGAAGTATTTATGCTGGAATTCTTGACGCACAATTACTGAAGTGAATCAAGGTCTGAAAGCAAAATTCCAAGAGTAATTTTGCACGCGGATTTATTATGCGATACAAAGGCTACAGATCAGCTAGAAGAACCAGTTCCATCGTTGGTGTATTGAGTCTAGTTGATTGTAGTAGGAGTTTTAATATTGTATCTTATCAGCTTTCTTTGAAGCAATTGTAATAGGTACACATTGTTCAAGTTAGAGTTAACTTGAAGCTTGTAGAAATTAGCTAGAGGCTAGTTGATACAAAGGGATTAGAGTTAGTCCTAGGATTACAAAAGAGTTTATTTTGTAAGTCCATTTTGGCTCAGAGTTTTTACTGAAGAGTTTGAGAAAATCCTACTGAGGAGTAGGTCGTGGTTTTTTCACCTTTTGAGCTAGGTATTTTCCAAGTAAAAATCTGTGTGTTTTTACTTTACTGCTTTTATTATTCCGCACCAGTAGAAGTTGGAACACAAAGAAGAACCGGGTTCTTCTTGTCAGACAGCACTCGAAAATTGGGTACCACACATTTAACGTATATTCTTGTGTGGTATTGACATCTAAAACATCACACGGGTCACACAGTTATCAGAAGGGCCAATCATCATTCAGTGCACTACCAGCCCAGAGTTCTCATTATGCCCCGCCCGCTCAGATATACCCGTGTGGTTCGTTTGGGCATCAAGAGCAGCAATTTTGTCAGAGGAGGGGTTGTTTCGAGTGAAGAGATTTTGGTCACATTAAAAGAGATTGCCCTACGCTGTTTAGTGGGGCTCCACAACAGATTACTCGGCTGATGGCACCAACACCTAAAGCTCCACCACCCATCCAACCAGCTCGAGGTGATGCTTAGTCAGCTACAGGTCACCCGAGATGGGAAGGCCGATCAGGGGGTGGCCAGACCCGTTTCTATGCCCTCCCTGCCAGACTAGATGCCATTGTTTCGGATGTTGTGATTACAGGTATTGTATCAGTTTTCCATGGAGATGCCTTTGTAGTTTTGACCCTGGTTCCACTTATTCATACATTTCCCCGTATTTCGCTCATTTTCTAGATATGCGCTGTGAGTCTCTAGTTTCATATGTTCATGTATCTACTCTTGTGGGCGGTACTATTATTGTATACCGTGTATATCTGTAATGTGTTGTGACTATTGGAAGTCTTGAGATCATAGTAGATCTTTTGTTTCTTAGTATGGTCGATATCGATGTGATTTTAGGTATGGATTGGTTGTCTCCATGTCATGTTGTTATAGATTGTCACGCCAAGACCGTGACGTTGGCGATGTCGGGGTCGCCAAAGGTTGAGTGGAGAAGCTTTATAGACTATGTTCCCAGTAGAGTGATTTCATACTTGAAGGCTCAATGAATGGTTGAGAAGGGTTGTCTATCTTAATTGGCCATTGTGAGGGATGTTAGTGCAGAGGCTCCTGCTATTTATTATGTTCTGGTGGTGCGTGATTTTTCGAATGTGTTTCCTGTAGACCTGCCAGACATGCTGCCTGACAGGGATATTGACTTTGGTATTGATTTGATGCCTGGCACTCTGCCCTTTTCTATTCCACCGTATCGTATGGCACCGACGGAGTTGAAGAAGTTGAAGGAACAACTTCAGGAATTCCTTAATAAGGGGTTTATTCAGCCTAGCATGTCACCTTGGTGTGCACCAGTTTTATTTATAAAGAAGAAGGATGGTACTATGAGAATATGCATTGATTACATGCAGTTGAACAAGGTCACACTCAAGAACAAGTATCCTTTGCCACATATTGATGATCTATTTGACCAACTTCAAGGAGCTAGGGTGTTCTCCAAGATTGATTTGAGGTCAGGGTATCACCAGTTGAAGATTCGAGACTCAGATATTCTTAAGACAACTTTCAGGACCCGATATACTCAGGTAGTTGCATGGAGCTCGCAGACTTTGACTGTTCTTCCTTATCTTTATTTATGTTTGAGTCTTTAATATCTAGACGTGTATTAGCCTATATCCATGTATAGATGCTTATGTACCTTGTGACACCCCGGTTTTGAGAGATATTTGTTTGCAAATTGTATTCTATTTTAAATGGTTTTCCCTAAATATTATCTGTTTTCCGTATTTTCAAAGCTTTGATGTATTGAAATGGTTGAGTAGTTGGCTTTCTTAGTTCCACGATAGGCGCCATGAAGACGGATATTTTTTGGACCGTGACAGAAATTATGAGCTTTTCTCCATGAAGGAGTTTGAACCCATTCAGGATATGATGACTAGGTTCACAATAATAACCAATAAATTGAAATCATTTGGAAAGGTGTTCACCTCAGAAGAGTATGTTAGTAAAGTTCTAAGAATTCTTCCAGCTTCATGGGAATCAAACGTCACTGCAATCCAGGAATCCAAGGAAATGGACAAAATCTTACTTGATGAGTTTTCTGGAAATTTAAACACTCATGAAATGAGAAATATAGAATTATGCAAGGAAGAACCATAGAAAGATAAGGCCTTGGTTCTTAAAGCGTCTAAGAATGATGAATCTAACTATGATGATCTTGACCTGGCAATGTTTGCCAAGTTCAAGAGGTTCATGGAGAATTTCAAAAGTGCATCCAAGAGAGAGACTAGTAGTAAGCCCAAGAAGATCGACAAAGCTAACTATGATGGGTTCTATAAGTGTGGCAAGCTAGATCACATGGTAAAAAACTGCCCAATGTGGGAAACCTGAGTGGTAGAAAGAACGAGCTGAAAAAGAGAAATGGGAGAAGATGAGAGAAAAGAGTTCCAACAAAGGAAAAATCCTAGGCAAAGGATTTATTGAAGCAATGAAGCAGGCATTCATGGCAACATATGAGGGCAGTGGAAGTGATCAAGAGGAAAAAATGGAGGATGCGGCTATAAGTCTCTATGCTGTAATTGATGAACACCAAGCTGTGAAGACAGATCCCCCGGTACAACTTGGAATGAACATTGGAAGACCTCTTTTATTTGATGAACACATGTATGATGAATGGAAGCTACGTATGGAAACATTCCTTCTCGCTACTGACTTTGACCTATGGGTAATTGTCAGTCATGTACCAATGCTCTGAACAAAATTGGATAGTGAAGGTAACAAGTGCAACAAAAGAGAAGAGGAATACTATGAGGAAAATTGTCAGCTAATTCAGAAAAATGCTAAAGCAAAAGGGTTGCTCTACAGAAGCCTTTGTAGAAACACTCTCCTCAGAGTATCCTCTTGCATCTCTACTCATGATATATGGAGAACCTTGGAAACTGATTTTGGTGCAGGTTAAGGTGAAAGGAAATAATCAAGGCTAGTATCTAGACAATGGATGCTCAAGACATATGACTGGAGAAAAGAGAAACTTTCTCTCACTAATAGCCTTCCAATGAGGGAGTGTGTCATTTGAAAATGCAAAACGGGGCCAGATAACAGGTATTGGCAGGGTTGGCAAGTCACTTTCTCATGCTATATAAGATGTGTATTATGTGGTAGGTCTTAAACACAATTTTCTTAGCATCTCTCAAATGTGCGACAAAGAAAATGAGGTAAGATTCAATTCCAAAATTTTCATTGTCACTGAGCTTGATATTGATGAAATTGTGTCAAAGGGTAAGAGTCATAACAATGTCTACAAGATATTGATTATGTCACTCCCCTAGAGTGAGCACACATGCTTTATTGTAGTGGAAGATGATCCACTGTTATGGCATAAAAGACCAGGACATGCCAGTCTCTCTCAACTTAACAAGTTGGCAGCAAATGACTTTGTCCTTGGGCTACCTACAGTTGAGTTCACCTCTAACAAGGTATGTGATGCATGTGTCAGAGGGAAATATGTTAGGTCATACTATAAATCTAAAACGCTTGTAAGTACTTCTAAACCTCTAGAACTAATTCACATAGACCTATGTGGATAAGTGAGAATAAGGAGCAGAGGAGGTAAAAGTTATGCATTTGTAATTGTTGATGACTTCTCCAGGTATACCTGGACTTTGCTTTTAGGATAAAAAGATGAAGCCTTTGATGTGGTCTATGTATTTGTCAGAATTATTCAACAAATCTAGGATGCAATGTTTTAAGTATAAGAACTGACCATGGAACTGAATTTGAAAATTCAAAATTACTTGAGTTCTGTGGCTCACGTGGCATTGACCATAATTTCCATGCACCTAGAACTCTACAACAAAATGGGGTTGTAAAAAGAAAGAATAGATCCTTATAAGACATGGGGAGGACCATATTGATTACTAGTTAACTTCCTAAGAATTTCTTGGCTGAGGCAATCAGTATGGGTTGCTACTAGCTAAATAGATGCACATTCAGTCCTATTCTAGTGAAATCTTCCTATGATTTACTTCGAGGAAGAAAACCCAACATCACTCACCTGAGAGCCTCTAGGTGCAAATGTTTTGTGCATAATAATGGGAAAGAAGCACTAGATAAGTTTGATGACATAAGCTATTAGAGAATTTTCTTGGGTTACTCTCCACATAGTAAGACCTATAAGGTTTTTATAAAACAACTACGTGTGTAGAAGAAAATATTCATGTTTTTTCTGATGAATCTAACAATTTGCTGAGAAACGTCTGCAGGATGAAGATTATGACATAGGAGCCACTGGTGATGAAGATACAAAGGAATCTGATGAAGATGGATCTGAAAACCACAAGGACATGATAGTGATCATAAGGAACAAGAAGAAGAAAGATATACTTTAACTACTGACCAAGCTAATGAAGCAACACTTACTGAACCTGTTCCTTTGGGTCACTCCTCGGGTGAATCTTCTCTGTGGTATATATCAGACCATGGAAGCATCAAAGCGAACATCCTTTAGATAATATGATATGTGATCAAAATTCAGGGGTTCAAACCATGTCTTCTCTAAGAAATCAATGTGCACTCACATAATTTCTCTCACACGTTGAACCTAAGACCATCAAAGAAGCTCTAAAGGATCCAAACTAGATCATAGCCATGCAAGAGGAGCTAAATCAGTTCAAGAGAAGCAAGTTCTGGCACCTGGTACAGAAACCCAAGAATAGAACTGTCATGGGGTACCATATGGGTGTTTAGAAACAAATTGGATGAACAATGAAATATCACAAGGAATAAGGCCAGGCTGGTGGTTCAGGGATACAATCAAGGGTAGGGAATTTACTATGATGAGACATTTTCACCTGTAGCTAGAATGGAGGCTATAAGAATGCTGATAGCATGTCCACATGGAGTTCACCTTATACCAAATGGATGTAAAGAGTGACTTTTTGAATGGTTACCTGAAAGAGGAAGTGTTTGTCAAGCAACCTCCTGAATTTGAAAGTGAATAATTTCCTGACTATGTGTTCAAACATGATTAAGCTCTTTATGGACTAAAACAAGTTCAAAGATCTTGGTATGAAATGATCTCAAAATTACTCTTAGCCAACAACTTTGTAAGAGGAAAGGTGGAAAACTCTTTATTTCTAAGGAGCAGAGAATATTCTGATTGTGCAAGGGTATGTTGATGACATTATCTTTGGGGCAACCAATGAAGCACTCTGCAAGGAATTTGCCGAGATGATGGGAAATGAGTTTGAACTGAGCATGATGGTTGAATGGAACTTCTTTCTAGGGCTGCAAATCAATCAAACACCTACTGGAACCTTGATACATCATCATCTTGGATTGAATCTTAATTTCAATTAGGTTAAATAACTAATTTAAAATTCAAAAATTAAATTAGTCCATTTTATCATTTTTAAGCCCAAGGTCCATTTCATCTAAAGGCCCAGATTCATGCCATGTGTCAAGTGACATGGCATATCCAGTCAAATTCAAAGCCAACAAGATGGCACCATGTGTTAAATGATGTGGCATTTCAATTCCAAAACAGTGACCAATCATGAGTTTCCAAGTGTCTAAAATGATATGTCTTGGCCAACCACAAGCAAGATTATCACAAAGCTTGTGAGATAAGTTTGATGACTCACATGAGCCAATCAAAATCATGCAATAAAGTTCATATGTAACTGGACTGTCCATCCTCTACAACTATAAATAGAGGGGTTACATAAATCTGTGGGGCATTCAGGGTTGGAGAAGAGCATTCTGCAATCGGTGAAGGCTTCCGCGAATAGAGAGATCAATCATCAAGTACAAAGTTCTTCTACAAAGGAATGGTCGACGGAGTTCTTCCCAGAGATCAACCCAAAACAACAAAGTGCTTCTTGACATTCTTGGTGATTAAGTACATCACAAGGAGGTCTAAAGTGTCCTACATTTTATAAAGACGCTTCTCAAGTCCTTGAATCACGGAGAATTTCATAGAGGAGAATCAAGGGATACAAAGAATTCTACTCACAAATATTTGTCAATAAAATATCTTCTTTATATTATTCTTGTTGCAGTTTATTTTTCATATCTTAAAAATTTATTGCAAACAAATTGGCACAACTACTGAGGAAGTTCAACATGCATTATTCTATTGACACACCCATTGCAAATGCAAACAAGCTGAACCTTAGTAAAGACGGGAAAAGTGTGGAACATAAACTATATAGAGGAATGATTGGGTCACTATTGTACCTCAAGAAGGGTTAATGGGTTAGAAAGTTTCTTAATGTGTTAGAGTATTCAAGAAGGGTTATATCATCTTATGTTAATATTTTGACATTGTATTTTTTTTTTTAAATAAATAAATTACGAAGTGTATTTTTCAAAAACAAAATTATAGCACTTTGAACCTTTTTCGCTACTAAATTGTTCTGAATATTTTTTTTGGATTAATATCTTCTTAATTTTGAGTAATAAATTAGATTTGTTTCATAAGTAGCGCCCTCCCAGAGGGGGTTGCTACCCTTTTTTTGAAAAGTCTGGACAGTATCAATGTCTTGTGTTGTGATTCAGTTTTGAAGAAGAAAATGGACAACTAGACTGTGCGGTCCTCATTACTTTTGTAGATATATGTCTTACAATTGTAGAAAATATTTAATCACTCTCATATCAGTCTTATACAAAATAATGCTAAAATTACTAACAGTAGTACAGGGAGGGTGTGTAAAACAGCAAATCTGGGAAGCACATGCTCTACACTTCATCACCCACTTTCGGGTAAATAAAAGGAAAATCATGATTTGGTGCCTAAATAAGAGATATAGATATATGAACTATATTTCCAGAAAAGCTTGTATCACTTAAAACATATCCCTATACAAGAAGATACGAAGAAAACACTAATAGTTGTCTAGTGTAAAAACGAGTTTAGTAACTTACAACAAAGAAGATAAGCAACTTGAGCTTAACCAAGAACAAGTTTAGCTGTTTGGTATAGTGAAATGTTTTTATGGTTATCATGAAGTATTTCAGGTGATAGGAAGGGGTTTTCTTTGACATGAAAGAATGAACTATGATAGGAGGTCCTTATTGATAGATGAGGATGAACAAAATGTGACTGCTCAACTTTTCTTCTTTAGATAAAAATAAAAAGGTTGGCATCCCAAAATCTTAAATATCTAATGTGTTTAATAGAAATTCATAAAAATAATATTAAGTGTTGCACACAACAACATCATGGAGTTTCTTTGTCAATATTAACACAACCTAAAGTAAGAAATTTTTATACATTGTTAAATTCATGTTTAAGAAGTACAACGTAAAATCTATCTTCATTATAAAAATGTTCAATTGGGAATGTAAATATTAGTTAAAACTTTGGGGTGTTACAACTTTCTCCCCCTTAAACAAATTTCGTCTGAAATTTACCTTATACTAGTCCCGAGTTAGACAAGATCCACAACATCTTCCATGTTTCTATGCTTAAAGGATACCGCTCATATCCATCTAATGTTCTTCTTATTGAATCTATTGAGGTCAATCCTTATTTGACATATGGCGAAGAACCAATCCAAATCTTAGAGCGTGATATAAAAGAGCCTAGAAATAAGAAAATCCCCACAGTTAAGGTTCTTTGGAGAAATCATTCTGCTAAGGAAACTACTTGGAAACGAGAAGAGAATATGCGAGTTCAATATCCACACATGTTTCAGAACTAGTATAAGGTAAATTTCAGGACAAAATTTATTTAAGGGAGAGAGAGCTGTAATACCCTAACATTTTAACTAATATTTGCACTCTTGATTGAGCATCTTTATAATGAAGATAGATTTTACGTCGTAATTCCTAAACGTGAATTTGACAATATATATAAATTTTATGTCGTACTTCCTAAACGTGAATTTGACAATATATAAAAATTTCTTACTTTAGGTTGTGTTTTTATCGATAAAAAAGTTTCTTGGTGTTCATATGTGTAACAATTAATATTATTTTCATGAATTGCTATTAAATACATTAGATATTTAAGGTTTTGGGATGCCACCCTTTTTGTGTTTATCCGAAGAAGAAAAGTTGGGCAGCCACCTTTTGTTCATGCTCATCTATCCTTAAGGACCTCCTCTCATAGTTCGTTCTTTCACGCCAAAGGAAACCCCTATCCTCTCCCCTTCCTATCACCTAAAATACTTCATGATAACCATAAACCATATTCACTAAACCAACCAGCAAAACTCGTTCTTAGTGAAACTCAAGCCGCTTCTCTCTTTTGTGGTAAGTTACTAAACTCATTTTTACATTATACAACTATTAGTATTTTCTTCGTATCTTCTTGTATCGAGATCTGTTTTAAGTGATCCAAGCCTTTTTGGAAAGATATTTTACATATATGTAACTTTTATTCAAGCACCAAAACTTGGTTTATTTTTTATTAACCCAAAAATGGGTGATGAAGTACAAGGCAGGAGCTGCCCAGATTTTCTGTTTTACAAACCCTCCCTGTATTACTGTTAGTAACTTTAGCATAACATTATGTAGAAAACTAATATGTGGTGATTTAAGATTTTTTTAAATGGTAAGACATATATCTATAACTCTAATAAATATCACACTATATAGTTTTTTATTTTTTATTTTCATCTTCTAAACTGAGTCACAACACAAGACAGCGATACTGTCAAGAATTTTTGTTTCAAACTTTTTGGGTAAATTGCATCAATATCAGGTGTAGTTTGACATGTTAAATCGCTGAACTTGTATAGATATTTGATTATGTATTTAAGGTATATATACCCTTGTAAAATTTAAGGGCAAATATTTGAGGAAGTGGACAAATTTAGTTTCTCTTTGGCATAGATATTCAAACGTCCTCAAGTTGTGGTTGAACTATTTTGTAGTAAAACACCAAGGTTTGTTTATAAACTTTTTACTCTTTTTAATTGCAGGAATACTTTTTAAAACCCTGATATTTCGTTTTCCTTGTATTCAATTTATATTGTTGCATTCGTGATATATCGAGCATTGTAAGATATTCGCTATATCCCCCACTCGTACGGAGTTGCTTGATCATTGTCACGACCCAAAATCCATAAGGTCGTGATGGCGCTAGAAACCACTGTCAGGCGAGCCAATCATTAAATGGTTAAGTTAAATTTTCCGTTTTAGCACTTTTGAAATCGTTACCTTTCACTTTATTACATAATAACTGAATAAAATATGCTAAGTAAATACGATAGTCTAATATTCCATTTTAATAAAATACATCCCAAACACATCCGAGAACCCGGTGTCACAAGTGCATGAGAAACTTTCTAAGAATTGAACAGATACTACAATGCTTGTCCGAAATACAACTGGACAAGGAATTTAAAATAAAAATAAATACATCTGAGGGAGACTCTGTCAGCTGCGGATCGCCTCAGGATGATGCAACTCGCCTAAGTCTCCAAGCCGGCCACATCGATGTGAAAGTACCTGTGCAATAAAAATGCACAGAAAGTGTAGCATGAGTACGAAAACAACGTGTACTCAGTAAGTATCCCGCCTAAACTTAAAGAGGCAGTGACGAGAGGTCGAATTAGACACTTGCTAAGAGTCAATTTAGTATAGTCAAGTGAGATACTAAGCGGGAATATCATAGGCAATCTAATAAAATCAGGGATAAGTAATATCAGCTTCTTTCACATTTAACACTTTAAATCTTCGTCATTTCAGTTGCCAGTTTAAAACTTCTTTGGCCAATAAACAGATTATAATTACAGAAAATATGCAGCAATTATCATGCGCAAGCAATGCCGAGGGTCGAACGGCGCGGACCAACGATAATAAAATGTGCATTGCCGAGCGTCGAACCGCTCGAACCATAGATGCATCTATTTTCCCTGCTCGCAAATCGATCATGTGACGTGATCATACATAAATAACAAGGTTATCCTACTCGGGAATCATACATGTGACTCAGGCACCCATAGTTACACATATTCACACAAATAAACCACATTTGTATCAGGAAAATTATTTATTCAATGAAGTGATAGAATTCTCCTTTTAATGAACATAAAAATAGTATTTAAAGCCTTTCTGGGGATTTACTTGCCAATTTCGACAGGGTTTCAAACGTTATAGATTTACCTGAAATACATTTATCCAAGGAAGAATCAATTCTCTTTCTAGATGATTAAGAAAAGTAGACTCTATCCTTCTTAGAGATTTAATTACTAATTGATAGCATCACATTATATTTTATTGACAAGGTCACAAGTACAACAAGTAAAGCATGCTAGTGGTCCTAGACTACCCGGACATAGCATATTAGTAGCTACGCACGGACTCCCGTCACCTCATGCGTACGTAGTGTCATGACCCAAATTCCCAACCTTAGGGATCGTGATGGCGTCTAACACCACACTTCCTAGGCAAGCCAATGTTCGAATTCTATTGACTAATTTTCCCAATTTATTTGCTTAGGCGTAAATAAATCAATTTAAAATGGACTTAATTAACATAATTTCCAACAACCCCGAAACAAAATGATAATAATAACCAACTAAATGAAACGAACCACGAACTAATTATATAATCAATTATAAGACTCCCCCAGGGTCTGGTGTCACAATCCATGAACTACTAAAGAATACTACAAATAATGGATGAAAAAAATAGTGTAACTTTTCTGAATAATATAAAATAATATATGTAGAAATAGGAGAAGACTCTCGGAATTTGCGAACGCCGGCAGATGTACCTCGTGTCTCCAAATGAATCGGGTGGTCGTCCTGAAATCCTCTACTGTTGACTAGTACCTGAATCTGTGCAAAAGAGCACAAAGTGAAGAATCAGTACAACCGACCCCATGTACTGAGTAAGTGTCGAGCCTAACCTCGTCGAAGTAGTGACGAGGCTAAGTCGGGGCTTCAATAATATAATCGATAACAACAATAAATAATAAAGCCAGAAATAAATCTAAATAAATAGGTAAACAAGTGTTGCAACAAAATAAAATAACTCAGCTATAACAAATTCTCAAATAACTCTTCAAAGTTCCAAACTTTAACTTTGAAAAAAAATAGTACTGAAATATTCAAAGAGTAGTAAAATAGACATTTTTAACCTTTCAAAACATTTATTTTTCTTGTTCTTTTAAAAATCAGTAAAATATAAATGTCCTCCCTTATCGCTCCTTGTTGCGGCGTGCAACCCGCTCCCACCTGTCCTCCCTTATTGCTCCTCCCTAAAATATCACCCTTATTACTCATGTTCCGGCGTGCAACCCGCTCCCACCTGTCCACCCTTATCACTCCTTGTTGCGGCGTGCAACCTGCTCCCACCAGACATATCATATCAATTTATTTATAAGTTTCACAATTCAGGCCAAGCCTTTCACAATATTTTTGTCTCAACATTTACAAATTATAAACTGCATTTTTCTCATAACTTCATCATTATCCTCTTTTAATCATGAAACCAACAAGTATATCGAATATAAATATTTATTTCGTAAAAATAATGCCAAATCTCTCAACCACTTTTATATCACAAGGAAACCAACTCAAACAACCAATACTCTTTCCAAATAGTCACAACAATATCCAACAACAAATCAACAAGGCCAAATTGTAACGACCTGGACGGTCGTTTTGTGAGTTAGCGCCTCGATCCCCTAATAACTGCTTCTCCCATGTCTTATTATGTTAATGGAATGAGTCGAAGCGTTGAGTGATGAAAATTGGAGTTATTTTGGACATATAGTCCTTTAAGGTGAGCGTTGACCTTAGATATTGGACCGTAGCGGGATCTGTGTGAAGACGGATCCGGAATGGAAATCCGTTGACTCCGTTAGCTCCGTTGAGTGGTTTCGGGGTTGGGAGCATGTTCAGAATGTGTTTTCGAGGTCAGACGTAGAGTTAGGCTTGAATTGGCGAAAGTTAGAATTTCGGCGATTTCGCCCGATAGGTGAGATTTTGATATCGGATTCTGAATGGAATTTCGAAAGCGACAACAGTTCCGGAATGTCATTTATGACCTGTGTGCAAAATTTGAGGCTATTCGGGCGAGAGTAGACGTTGTTCAGCGTCTAAGGTGAATTCTTGAAAGTTCCTAAGTTCCTAGGCTTGAATCTATGCATGTTTGGATATTTTGATGTTAGGGGACGTGTCTTTAAGGCCCGACCAAGTTTGGATAGGGTATTGGGGTCAGTTGGTGGTTTTTGTTGAGGTCCCGGGGGCCTCGGGGTTATTTCGGATGCTTATCGGGAAGTTTGGAAATTTTATAGAGTGCTGAACCAGACCTGTGTTTGGTGTTCCGCACCTGCGATGGAATTTTCGCAGGTACGAGCACGCAGGTGCGGAGCTCGAGTGGCCTAGTCAGGGATCGCAGGTGCGACTTGGGCTCCGTAGGTGCGGAACCGCAGGCGCAACCTTTCTATCGCAGGTGCGGTCCAAAGGCTGTAAGTGATTTTCCGCACCAGAGATGATAATTCCGCAGGTGCGGTGAAATGGACCGCAGGTGCGAAATCCCTGTGTGCTTAATTCTAAAATCCGAGGGTTTGAAATTCCTAAGTCCAAATTTTTTTGAGAGCTCGGGAATTGGCAATTTTCAGTGGGTTTTGAAGAGAAGGATCATAGGTAATGTTTTCTAATCCTAATTCCTTGTTAGACCATTAATCCCTGTTGATTTCCTTAGCTTAATTAGAAAAAATATGGGGAAAAACCATGGGAACTTGATGAAACTTCCCCAACCAAAAATCTGAGAGTTTAGGGGTTTTTTTGACATCGGATTTCGACGATTCTTATTCGTATGAGTTCGTGAGTGAATGGGTGTCCGGAAAATATAACTTTTTACCTAATTCCGAGACGTGGGCCCGACAGACGTTTTGGTCAATTTTATTTCTAATTTCGCGTACTAGTTCTGAATTAATTAGTTATTTTGATTTCTTAAATTTATATTTACATTATACCATCGAATTGAATAGATTTGGGCTACCCGGAGTTGGATACACGTGGCAAGAGCGTGATTATTGATTGATTTGCACAGTCGAGGTAAGTGGCTTGCCTAAATTCTTGTTGGGGAATTTCCCTTAGGTATTTTTAACTGGATTTTGCTATAAAACCCCGTGTACGTGAGGTGACGAGCGCGTGCACGGGATATTTTCACGGAAATTCCATATTTTGTTCTACACTATGCCTCACTTTCAACTCTATTATTACTGTTATCGGTTGAACTGTATAATAACTTAAGCTTTTACCCTGGTAAATTGATTTCTAACTGATTTTTCCAATCATTACTATTATTTGAAACTGATTTAAGCTTTTACTCCGAAATTTCTAACTGATTTTCCTAAAACCTTTAAACTACGCTACTTTGAGATTTACCTTGTCATACGTATTTACATAAGACTGCGGTCATAGACCTTAGCCTTTCCCTCATACTGCATTGCATACAGGGACTGCGGGTATAGACCTGAGCCTTTCCCTCATACTGCATTGCATACAGGGACTGCGGGCATAGACCTGAGCATTTCCCTCATACTGCATTGCATACAGGGACTGCGGGCATAGACCTGAGCATTTCCCTCATACTGCATTGCATACATAGGGATTGCGGGCAGAGACCTGGGCATTTCCCTCATATTTCATTGCATATATAGGGAATGTGGGTAGAGACCTGAGCCTTTCCCTCATACTGCATTGCATACATAGGGACTACGGGCAGAGACTTGAGCCTTTCACTCATATTTGTATTGCATTGTGCCTTTCCTTTCTTATTGAGCTTTATATATATTGCGTTGATCTGAGCATTTAACTATACCTTTTCTTGCTAGTCTTTAGTTAGAATTTCTGTTAATTATTACCTTTTTTACTTACTTGTTCACTATATCTGTTACTTTACCAACCTCAGTAGGGCCTCAACCTGACCTCGCCACTACTTGACTGGGGTTAGGCTTGGCACTTACTAAGTACCGAATGTGGAGTACTCACGCCCTTTTCGCATGTTTTTCCCATGTGCAGATCCAGGTTCCAGTACACAGTATCACTGTTAGCCAGCAGCCAGTGCCTGGAGACTTGAGGTATAATCTGTAGCGTCTGCAGATCTCCGAGTCCCCTTCCAATCTTAGTGTAGTTAGCACTTGTAGATGAGCCTACACTTTTGTTTCTTTCCAGTTGTACATATTGAGACGTAGAGTCAGCTTGTGATGTATTGTTGATATTCAGGGTCTTAGGTGTAGCAAACTATAATGCCAAGCGGCATCGAGCATTACTATGGCTTTAGTCCATTTTCTACTGTCTTCGCTTGTTATCTCAAATCCTTGTTTGAACGAATAGGCTAACCTAGTCGTCTAGACTAGGTGCCGTCACGAGACCCAGTCGGAGGTAGAATTGGGTCGTGACAAGTTGGTATCAGAGCGTCTAGGTTCATAGGAGTCACAACATCACAAGCCTGTTTATTAGAGTCTCGCGGATCAGTGCGGAGACGTCCGTACTTATCTTCGAGAGGCTATGTAACTGTTAAGAAACATCATACCTCTTGGAATCCCTTCTCGTTCTGATTACTACAACCAAAAATTCATAAACTCTATTCTACTCTTGCTTATAGATGGTTCGCACTCGCACCGGACGTACCGACGATCAGGCCCCCGAGCCCCCAGCCAGAGCCACTAGGGGCAGGGGCCGGGGTAGAGGACGAGCATGCGGTGCAGCTCGAGCACCGGCTAGAGTCGCGGTAGAGGATCCTCCAGCAGCTGCAGTTGGAGGGGCACCGGAGGTCCTTACTATCACTCCAGCCCTCCAGGAGACTTTAGCCCAATTTATGAGTGCTTTCAGTACTCTGTCTCAGGCGGGACTACTCCCGATAGCCCCAGCTACATCCTAGGCCGGGGGAGCGACACACACTCCCCCATCCCGTACCCCTGAGCAGAGGGTTCACATGGGGCAGGTCCCAGAGTATATTCCTATACCTCCAGCAGCTCCAGTTCAGCCTGAGGCCAAAGCAGCTGCATCTGAGTCTGAGCAGCTCCGTCTTGAGAGGTACAAGAAGTACCATCCACCTGAGTTCATCGGTTTAGCTTCAGATGACGCTCTGGGTTTTCTTGAGGAGTGTCATCGCATCCTTCGTACCATGGGTATTGTGGAGATGAGTGGGGTCTCTTTCACTACTTTTTAGTTGAGGGGCGCAGCCTATCAGTGGTGGTGTGCATTTGAGCTTAGTAGTCCGGACGAGGCAGCCTCACTTACTTGGGCTTAGTTTTCTGATATGTTCTTGCTGGAGTTTTTCCCTCAGAGTCTCAGGGATGTTTGGCATGCGAAGTTTAAGCAGCTCCGCCAGGGTACTATGACCGTGTAAGAGTATGCAGTCCGGTTCAGTGACTTGGCACGACATGCATCAGCCTTGGTATCTACTGTCTAAGAGAGAGTTCGCCGTTTTATTGAGGGACTCCACCCTAGCATTCGTACCAGCATGGCTCAAGAGCTGGAGACAGATACTACTTACCAGCAGGCCGTGAGCATTGCTAGGAAGATCGAGAGTATGTTGGCCCGGGACAGGGAGGAGAGAGAGGCCAAGAGGTCTCGAGAGACGGGTCATTTCTTAGGAGCTCGTGCACTAGCAGCACGATATGGTAGGGGTTTTGTGAGTCGCCCTCTAGATTCAGCTCTTCCAGCAGCCAATGGTATTTCAGCACCTCCTAGACCCCGGGAGCCTTATTATGCACCACCAGTATATCAGGTGCCTCCTGCTCGAGGTGCTATCACCAGCCAGTCCAGCAGGCCAGTTCAGAGTCAGTAGCAACAGCCACGCCCTCAAATGGGTTGTTTTGGATGTGGTGACCTTCGTCATATGATCAAGGATTGCCCAAGAGTTAGAAGGGGTTTACCACCAAAGACCTATCAGGTTCCACGTCTCCTACAAGGTCCCCTAGCGATACTTCCAACCCCAGCTGCTACCCCACTATCTCAGGCAGCTCCAGGTGGTGGTCGGGGAGGACAAGGTCGTCCTAGAGGGGGAGATCAGGCCAAATACTATGCCCTACCAGCTCGATCATAGGCCATTGCTTCAGACTCGGTTATCACATGTATTGTTCCCGTTTGTCGTAGGGACGCATCGATACTATTTGATCCAGGTTCTATCTACTCATACATGTCTTCATATTTTTCTCCACATTTGGGGATGTCTCGGGATTCTTTGAGTTCCCTCGTATATGTTTCTACTCCTGTGGGAGATTCTCTTATTGTGGACCGCATATATTGGTCGTGTTTGATTTCAATCAATGGTTTTGAGACCAGAGCTGATTTATTATTACTTAGCATGGTAGATTTCGACGTTATTTTGGGTATGGATTGGTTATCTCCGCACTATGCCATTCTTGATTATCACGCCAAGACCGTGACGCTGGCTATGCCAGGACTACCGAGGTTCGAGTGGAGGGGTGCATTAGAGCATACTCCTTGTCGGGTCATTTCTTTTCTAAAAGCTCAGCGGATGGTTGCAAAAGGGTGCGATGCTTATCTGGCCTATGTGAGAGATGCTAGTGCCGAGACCCCTACTGTTGATTCTGTCCCGGTTGTGAAGGACTACCCTGATGTTTTTCCAGCCGACCTTCCGGGTATGCGCCCGACAAGGACATCGACTTCAGCATTGATTTATTGCCTGATACCCAGCCTATTTCTATTCCTCCCTATCACATGGCTCCTCCTAAGTTGAAGGAGTTGAAAGAGCAGTTGCAGGAGTTGCTTGACAAGGGGTTCATCAGGCCCATCATATCCCCTTGGGGTGCTCCTGTGTTGTTTGTGAAAAAGAAGGATGGATCGATGCGTATGTGCATTGACTACAGGCAGTTGAATAAGGTGACAGTGAAGAATAGGTACACGTTTCGCAGCATTGATGATTGGTTTGACCAGCTACATGGTGCCAAGGTTTTTTCCAAGATTGTTCTTCGTTTGGGCTATCATCAGTTTAAGATTCGGGTGTCGGATATCTCGAAGACCGCTTTCAGGACTAGATATGGTCACTACGAGTTCCTTGTTATGTCTTTCAGGTTGACCAATGCCCCAGTAGCCTTCATGCACTTGATGCACATCGTATTTCAGCCTTATCTTGATACTTTCATCATCGTATTCATTGATGAAATTTTGGTATATTCTCGGTCTTGGGAGGACCGTGAGCAGCACTTGAGGACCGTGCTTCAGACCTTGAGAGAGAAGAAGATGTATGCCAAATTCTCTAAGTGTTAATTTTGGCTTGATTCTGTGGTATTCTTAGGCCATGTGGTATCTTCGGACGGGATCAAGGTAGATCCGAAGAAGGTGGAGGCAGTGCAGAGTTGGCCTAGATTGTCTTCAGCTACTGAGATCCGTAGTTTCCTAGGCTTGGCCGGGTATTATCGCCGTTTCATGGAGGGTTTTTCGTCCATCTCAGCACCCATGACTAGATTGACCCAGAAAGACGCACCTTTTATTTGGACTGAGGAGTGTGAGGAGAGCTTTCAGAAGCTCAAGACAGCCCTGACTACAGCTCCTGTGTTAGTAATACCTACCGGTTCGGGGTCCTATACAGTCTATTGTGATGCTTCGAGGATTGGTTTGGGAGAGGTGTTGATGCAGGACGGTAGGGTGATTGCCTACGCGTCCAGACATTTGAAGGTACATGAGAAATATTACCATGTTCATGATCTTGAGTTGGCAGCGATTGTTCACACCCTGAAGATATGGCGTCATTATATATACGGTGTTCTCTGTGAGATATATACGGGTCACCGGAGTTTGCAGCACATTTTCAGACAGAAGGATCTCAATTTGCGCCAGAGGAGGTGGTTGAAGTTACTCAAGGATTATGACATCAGTATACTATACCATCCGGGAAAAGCCAATGTGGTGGCCGACGCCCTGAGCCGCCGGGCGGAGAGTTGGGTAGTTTGGCATATCTTCATGCAGCTGAGAGGCCCTTAGCCTTGGATGTTCAGTATTTAGCCAGCCAGTTCGTGAGATTGGACCTTTCTGAGCCTCACCGGGTATTCGCTTGTGTTGTTGCTCGATCTTCTCTTTATGACCGCATTCGGGAGCGCCAGTACGAGGATCCCACCCTCCAGGCTCTCAATCATAGAGTTCAACGGGATGGTGTCAGGAATATGACCATAGGTGATGATGGTGTGTTGAGACTGCAGGGCCGGATTTGTGTGCCCGATGTGGATGGACTTCGGGCGTTGATTCTGGAGGAGGCACATAGCTCGCGATACTCCATTCACCCTGGTACCGGGAAGATGTATCAGGATCTGAGACAACACTACTGGTGGCGGAGGATGAAAAAGGATATAGTGGAGTTCGTAGCCAGATACCTCAATTGTCAGCAGGTCAAGTGTGAACATCAGAGACCGGGAGGATTACTTCAGCAGATGAGGCTTCAAGAGTGGAAGTGGGAGTGGGTCACCATGGATTTTGTGGTTCGACTTCCTTGGACTTTGAGGAAGTATGATGCTATTTGGGTGATTATGGATCGGCTGACCAAGTCAGCTAATTTCATTTCGGTATTGACAACGTATTCCTCGGAGAGGTTGGCTCAGATCTACATTCGGGAGATAGTCCGGTTGCATGGTGTGTTGTATCTATTATAAGATCGAGGTCCTTAGTTCACCTCGCACTTCTTGAGAGCCTTGCATGGTGAGTTGGGTACCCAGATTGATCTCAGTACATCATTCCACCCTCAGACAGACGGACAGTCCCTATTCAGATTTTGGAGGATATGCTCCCTGCTTGTGTGATGGATTTTGGAGGATCATGGGATCAGTACTTGCCTCACGCAGAGTTTGCTTATAATAACAGCTATCAGTCCAGCATTCAGATGCCGCTAATTGAGGCTTTATATGGTAGGCGGTGCAGGTCTCCAATAGGATTGTTTGAGTCGGGCGAGGCCCGATTGTTGGGTACAGACTTGGTCCAGGATGCCTTGGACAAGGTAAAGGTGATTCGGGATAGACTTCGCACAGCTCAGTCCAGGAAGAAGAGTTATGCAGATCGGAGAGTTCGGGACTTGGCATTCATGGTTGGTGATCGGGATTTGCTTCAGGTATCGCCTATGATGGGCGTCGTGACGTTTGGGAAGAATGGTAAGCTGAGTCCGAGGTTCATCGGCCCTTTTGAGGTATGCAGAGGGTTGGGGAAGTTTCTTATGAGTTGGCCTTGCCTCCCAACCTCGCAGGCGTGCATCCGGTATTCCACGTGTCCATGCTCCGGAAGTATCACGGTGACCCGACCCATGTTTTGGATTTCAGCTCAGTTCAGTTGGACAAGGATCTATCATATGTTGAGGAGTATCTGGCCATATTGGGCAGGCAGGTCAGAACGCTCAGGTCGAAGGATATTGCCTCAATCAAAGTGCAGTGGAGGGGTCATCCGGTCGAGGAGGCAACTTGGGAGACCGAGCAGGACATGCGGAGTCAGTACCCTCATCTATTTACAGCTTCATGTATGTTTCTATACTAGTTCGAGGACGAACGATTTTCTTAAGAGAGGGAGAATGTAACGACCTGGCTGGTCATTTTGTGAGTTAGCGCCCTGATCCCCTAATAACTGCTTCTCCCATGTCTTATTATGTTAATGGAACGAGTCGGAGCGTTGAGTGATGAAAATTGGAGTGTTTTTGGACATATAGTCCTTTAAGGTGAGCGTTGACCTTAGAAATTGGACCGTAGCAGGATCTGTGTGAAGATGAATCTGAAATGGAAATTCGTCGACTCCGTTACCTCCGTTGAGTGATTTCGGGGTTGGGAGCATGTTCGGAATGTGTTTTCCAGGTCAGACGTAGATTTAGGCTGAAGTAGCGAAAGTTAGAATTTCGGCGATTTCGGCTGATAGGTGAGATTTTAATATCGGACTCGGAATGGAATTACGAAAGCGACAGCAGGTCCGGAATGTCATTTATGACATGTGTGCAAAATTTGAGGCCATTCGGAACGAGAGTAGACGTGGTTCGGCGTCGAGGGTGAATTCTTGAAAGTTCCTAAGTTCCTAGGCTTGAATCTATGCTTTTTTGTATATTCTGATGTTAGGGGACGTGTTTTTTAGGCCCGACCAAGTTTGGATAGGGTATTGGGGTCAGTTGGTGGTTTTGGTTGAGATCCCGGAGGCCTTGGGGTTGTTTCGGATGCTTATCGGGAAGTTTGGAAATTTTATAGAGTGCTGAACCAGACTTGTGTCTGGTGTTCCGCACTTGCGATGGAATTTCCGCAGGTGCGAACACACAGGTGCGGGACTTATTTCGCAGGTGCGAAGCTCGAGTGGCCTGGTCACGGATCGCATGTGCGACCTGGGCTCCGCAGGTGCGGAACCGCAGGCGCGACCTGTCTATCGCAAGTGCGGTAGCAGGGCTTTAAGTGATTAACCGCACCTGCGATGATAATTCCGCAGGTGCGGTGAAATGGACCACAGGTGCGAAATCCCTGTGTGCTTAATTCTAAAATCCGAGGGTTTGAAATTCCTAATTCCAAAATCGCTTGAGAGCGCGGGAATTGGCGATTTTCAGTGGGTTTTGAAGAGAAGGATCATAGGTAATGTTTTCTAATCCTAATTTCTTGTTAGACCATAAATCCCCATTGTTTTCCTTAGCTTAATTAGTAAAAATGGGGGGAAAACCCATGGGAACTTGATGAAACTTCCCCAACCAAAAATCTGAGAGTTTAGGGGTTTTTTTGACATCGGATTTCGACGATTCTTGTTCGTATGAGTTCGTGAGTGAATGGGTGTCCGGAAAATATAACATTTTACCCAATTCCGAGACGTGGGCCCGAGGGACGTTTTGGTCAATTATTTTTCTATTTTCGCGTATTTGTTCCGAATTAATTAGTTATTTTGAATTCTTGAATTTATATTTACATTAGACCATCGAATTGAATAGATTTGGGCAACCCGGAGTTGGATACTCGTGGCAAGAGAGTGATTATTGATTGATTTGCACAGTCGAGGTAAGTGTCTTGTCTAACTCTGTGTTGGGGAATTTTCCTTAGTCATTTTTAACTGGTTTTTGCTATAAAACCCCGTGTACGTGAGGTGACGAGCGCGTGCACGGGATATTTTCACGGAAATTTCATATTTCTTTCTATACTATGCCTCATGTTCAACTCTATTATTACTGTTATCGGTTGAACTGCATAATAACTTAAGATTTTACCCTGGTAAATTGATTTCTAACTGATTTTTCCAATCGTTACTTTTATTTGAAACTAATTTAAGGTTTTACTCCGAAATTTCTAACTAATTTTCCTAAAACCTTTAAAATATGCTATTTTGAGATTTACCTTGTAGTACGTATTTACACAGGGACTGCGGGCATAGACCTGAGCCTTACCCTTATACTGCATTGCATACAGGGACTGCAGGCATAGACCCGAGCCTTTCCCTCATACTGCATTGCATACATAGGGATTGCGGGCAGAGACCTGAGCCTTTCCATCATATTGCATTGCATACATAGGGATTGCGGGTAGAGACCTGACCCTTTCCCTCATACTGCATTGCATACATAGGGACTGCGGGCAGAGACCTGAGCCTTTCCCTCATATTGCATTGCATTGTGCCTTTCCTTTCTTATTGAGCTTTATATATATTGCGTTGATTTGAGCATTTAACTATACCTTTTCTTGCTGGTCTTTACTTAGACCTTCTGTTAATTATTACCTATTTTACTTACTTGTTCACTATATCTGTTACTTTACAAACCTCAGTAGGGCCTCAACCTGACCTCGCCACTACTTGACTGGGGTTAGGCTTGGCACTTACTGAGTACCGAATGTGGAGTACTCACGCCCTTCTGCGCATGTTTTTCCCATGTGCAGATCCAGGTTCCACTATGTAGTATCACCGTTAGCCAGCAGCCAGTGCCAGGAGACTTGAGGTATAATCTGCAGCGTACGCAGATCTCCGAGTCCCCTTCCTATTTTAGTGTAGTTAGCACTTGTAGATGAGCCTATACAGTCGTTTCTTTCTAGTTGTACATATTGAGACATAGAGTCAGTTTGTGATGTATTGTTGATATTCCGGGTCTTGGGTGTAGCAAACTGTAATGCCAAGCGGCATCGAGCATTACTACGGATTTAGTCCATTTTCTACTGTCTTCGCTTGTCATCTCAAACCATTATTTGAACGAATAGGCTTACCTAGTCATCTAGACTAGGTGCCGTCACGAGACCCAGGACGAGGGAGAATTGGTTCGTGACAAATTGGTATCAGAGCGTCTAGGTTCATAGGAGTCACAACATCATAAGCCGGTTTATTAGAGTCTCGCGGATCGGTGCAGAGACGTTTGTACTTATCTTCGAGAGGCTATGTAACTGTTAAGAAAGATCATACATCTTGGAATCCCTTCTCGTTCTGATTAATACTACCAAAAAATCTTAAACTCTATTCTATTTTTGCTTACAGATGGTTCGCACTCGCACCGGACTTACCGACGATCAGGCCCCCGAGCCCCAAGCCAAAGCCATTAGGGGCGGGGGCCGGGGAAGAGGACGAGCACGCGGTGCATCTCTAGCACCGGCTAGAGCAGCGGTAGAGGATCCTCTAGCAGCTGCAGTTGGAGGGGCACTAGAGGTCCCTACTATCACTCCAGCCTTCCAAGAGACTTTGGCCCAGTTTATGAATGCTTTCAGTACTCTGTCTCAGGCGGGACTACTCCCGATAACCCCAGCTACATCCCAGGCCAGGGGAGGGACACAGACTCCCGCACCCCGTACCCCTGAGCAGAGGGTTCACATGGGGCAGGTCCCAGAGTATATTCCTATGCCTCCAGCAGCTCCAATTCAGCCTGAGGCCAGAGCAACTGAATCTGAGTCTGAGCAGCTCTGTCTTGAGAGGTACAAGAAGTACCATCCACCTGAGTTCAGCGGTTTAGCTTCAGATGACGCTCTAGGTTTTCTTGAGGAGTGTCATCGCATCCTTCGTACCATGGGTATTGTGGAGACGAGTGGGGTCTCTTTCACTACTTTTTAGTTGAGGGGAGCAGCCTATCAGTGGTGGCGTGCATTTGAGCTTAGTAGTCCGGACGAGGCAGCCTCACTTACTTGGGCTCAATTTTCTGATATATTCTTACTGGAGTTTGTCCCTCAGAGTCTCAGGGATTCTTGGCGTGCGGAGTTTGAGCAGCTCCGCCAGGGTACTATGACCGTGTCAGAGTATGCAGTCTTGTTCAGTGACTTGGCACGACATGCATCAGCCTTGGTATCTACTGTCCGAGAGAGAGTTCGTCATATTATTGAGGAGCTCCACCCAAACATTCGTACCAGCATGGCCCGAGAGCTGGAGACAGATATTGCTTACCAGCAGTCCGTGAGCATTTCTAGGAGGATTGAGTGTATGTTGGTCCGGGATAGGGAGGAGAGAGAGGCCAAGAGGTCTCGAGAGACGGGTCATTTCTCAGGAGCTCGTGCACCAGCAGCGCGCTATGGTAGGGGTTTTGTGAGTCGCCCTGTACATTCAGCTCTTCCAGCAGCCAGTGGTATTCCAGCACCTCCTAGACCTCTAGAGCCTTATTATGCACCACCAGTATCTCAGGTGCCTCCTACTCGAGGTGCTATCTCCGGCCAGTTCAGAGTCAGCAGCAGCAGCCACGCCCTCAGAGGGGTTGTTTAAGATGTGGTGACCTTCGTCATGTGATCAAGGATTGCCCTAGAGTTAGGAGGGGTGCACCAACAGAGACTTATCAGGTTCCACGTCTGCCACCAGGTCCCCCAGCGATACTTCCAACCCCAGCTGCTACCCTACCATCTCAGGCAGCTCGAGGTGGAGGTCGGGGAGGACGAGGTCGTCCTAGATGGGGAGGTCAGGCCATATACTATGCCCTACCAGCTCGATCCGAGGCCATTGCTTCAGACTCGGTTATCACAGGTATTGTTAACGTTTGTCGTAGGGACACATCGGTACTATTTGATCCAGGTTCTACCTACTCATACGTGTCTTCATATTTTGCTCCACATTTGGGGATGTCTCGGGATTCTTTGAGTTCCCCCGTATATGTTTCTACTCCTATGGGAGATTCTCTTGTTGTGGACCGCATATATTGGCCGTGTTTGATTTCAATCAGCATTTTTGAGACCAGAGCTGATTTATTATTACTTAGCATGGTAGATTTCGACGTTATTCTGGGTATGGATTGGTTATCTCCGCACTATGCCATTCTTGATTGTCACGCCAAGACCGTGACGCTGGCTATGCCAGGACTACCGAGGTTCGAGTGGAGAGGTGCATTAGAGCATACTCCTTGTCGGGTCATTTCTTTTCTAAAAGCTCAGCGGATGGTTGCAAAAGGGTGTGATGCTTATCTGGCCTATGTGAGAGATGCTAGTGTTGAGACCCCTACTGTTGATTCAGTCCCGGTTGTGAAGGACTACCCTGACGTTTTTCCAGCTGACCTTCCGGGTATGCCGCCCGACAGAGACATCGATTTCAGCATTGATTTATTGCCTGATACCCAACCTATTTCTATTCCTCCCTATCGCATGGCTCCTCCTGAGTTGAAGGAGTTGAAGGAGCAGTTGCAGGAGTTGCTTGACAAGGGGTTCATCAGGCCTAGTGTATCGCCTTGGGGTGCTCCTGTTTTGTTTGTGAAAAAGAAGGATGGATCGACGCGTAGGTGCATTGACTAAAGGCAGTTGAATAAGGTGACAGTGAAGAAAAGGTACCCGTTGCCCCGCATTGATGATTTGTTTGACCAGCTATAGGGTGCCAAGGTTTTTTCCAAGATTGATCTTCGTTCGGGCTATCATCAGTTGAAGATTCGGGAGTTGAATATCCCGAAGACCACTTTCAGGACTAGATATGGTCACTACGAGTTCCTTGTTATGTCTTTCGGGCTGACCAATGCCCCAGCAGCCTTCATGCACTTGATGCACATCGTATTTCAGCCTTATCTTGATACTTTCCTCATCGTATTCACTGATGACATTTTTGTATATTCTCGGTCCCGGGAGGACCATGAGCAGCACTTGAGGACCGTGCTTCAGACGTTGAGAGAGAAGAAGTTGTATGCCAAATTCACTAAGTGTGAATTTTTGCTTGATTCTGTGGCATTCTTAGGCCATGTAGTATCTTCGGACGAGATCAAGGTAGATCCGAAGAAGGTGGAGGCAGTGCAGAGTTGTCCCAGATCATCTTCAGCTACTGAGATTCGTAGTTTCCGGGGCTTGGCCGGGTATTGTCGCCGTTTTGTGGAGGGTTTTTCGTCCATATCAGCACCCATGACTAGATTGACCCAGAAGGGCGCACCTTTTATTTGGACTGAGGAGTGTGAGGAGAGCTTTCAGAAGCTCAAGACAACCCTGATTACAGCTCCAGTGTTAGTACTACCTACCGGTTCGGGTCCTATACAATCTATTATGATGCTTCGAGGATTGGCTTGGGAGCGGTGTTGATGCAGGACGGTAGGGTTATTGCCTACGCGTCTAGACAGTTGAAGGTACATGAGAAAAAATACCCTGTTCATGATCTTGAGTTGGCAGTGATTGTTCACGCCCTGAAGATATGGCGTCATTATATATATGGTGTTCCCTGTGAGATATATACGGATCACCGGAGTTTGCAACACATTTTCAGATAGAAGGATCTCAATTTGCATCAGAGGAGGTGGTTGGAGTTACTCAAGGATTATGACATCAGTATACTATACTATCCAGGAAAGGCCAATGTGGTGGCCGACGCCCTGAGCCGCCGGGCGGAGAGTTTGGGTAGTTTGGCATATCTTCATGCAGATGAGAGGCCCTTAGCCTTGGATGTTCAGTCTTTAGCCAGCTAGTTCGTGAGATTGGACCTTTATGAGCCTTACCGGGTATTCGTTTGTGTTGTTGCTCGATCTTCTCTTTATGACCGCATCCGGGAGCGCCAATACGAGGATCCTGTCCTCAAGGATCTTAAGGATAGAGTTTAGCGGGATGGTGTCAGGGATATGACCATAGGTGATGATGGTGTGTTGAGACTGTAGGGTCGGATTTGTGTGCCCGATGTGGATGGACTTCGAGAGTTGATTCTCGTGGAGGCACATAGCTCGTGGTACTCCATTCATCCTGTTACCGCGAAGATGTATCAAGATCTGAGACAACACTACTGGTGGAGGAGGATGAAAAAGGATATAGTGGAGTTCGTAGCCAGATGCCTCAATTGTCAGCAGGTCAAGTGTGAACATCAGAGACCGGGAGGATTACTTCAGCATATGAGGCTTCCGGAGTGGAAGTGGGAGCGAGTCACCATGGATTTTGTGGTTGGAATTCCTTGGACTTTGAGGAAGTATGATACTATTTGGATAATTATGGATCGGCTGACCAAGTCAGCTAATTTCATTCCGGTATTGACTAAGTATTCCTCGGAGAGGTTGGCTCAGATCTACATGCGAGAGATAGTCCGGTTGCATGGTGTGCCGGTATCTATTATTTAGACCGAGGTCCTCAGTTCACCTCGCACTTCTGGAGAGCCTTGCATGGTGAGTTGGGTACCCAGATTGATCTTAGTACAACATTCCACCATCAGACGGACGGACAGTCCGAGCGTACTATTCAGATTTTGGAGGATATGCTCTGTGCTTGTGTGATGGATTTTTGAGGATCATGGGATCAGTACTTGCCTCTCGTAGAGTTTGCTTATAATAACAGCTATCAATCCAGCATTTAGATGGCGCCGTTTGAGGCTTTATATGGTAGGCGGTGCAGGTCTCCAGTTGGATGGTTTGAGCCAGGCGAGACCCGATTGTTGGGTACAGACTTTGTCCAGGATGCCTTGGACAAGGTAAAGGTGATTCAGGAAAGACTTCGCACAACTCAGTCCAGGCAGAAGAGCTATGCAGACCGGAGAGTTCGGGACTTGGCATTCATGGTTGGTGATCGGGATTTGCTTCGGGTATCGCCTATGAAGGGTGTCGTGAGGTTTGGGGTGAAGGGTAAGCTAAGTCCGAGGTTCATTGGACCTTTTGAGGTATTGCAGAGGGTTGGGGAGGTTGCTTATGAGTTGGCCTTGCCTCCCAACCTAACAGGTGTGCATTCGGTATTCCACGTGTCCATGCTCCGGAAGTATCACGGTGACCCGATCCATGTTTTGGATTTCAGCTCAGTTCAGTTGGACAAGAATCTATTATATGTTGAGGAGCCTGTGGCCATTTTGGGCAGGCAGGTCAGAAAGCTCAGGTCGAAGGATATTGCCTCAGTCAAAGTGCAGTGGAGGGGTCATCCGGTCGAGGAGGCGACTTGGGAAACCGAGCAGGACATGCAGAGTTAATACCCTCATCTATTCAGAACTTCAGGTATGTTTCTATACTCGTTCGAGGACGAACGCTTTTATAAAGAAAGGGAGAATGTAACGACCTGGCCGGTCGTTTTGTGAGTTAGCACTCCGATCCCCTCATAACTACTTCTCCCATGTCTTATTATGTTAATGGAACGATTCGGAGCATTGAGTGATGAAAATTTGAGTGTTTTTGGACATATAGTCCTTTAAGGTGAGCAATGACCTTAAAAATTGGACCGTAGTGGGATCTGTGTGAAGACGGATCCAGAATGGAAATCCGTCGACTTTGTTAGCTCCGTTGAGTGATTTCGGGGTTGGGAGCGTGTTCGGAATGTGTTTTCCAGGTCAGACGTAGATTTAGGCTTGAATTGGCGAAAGTTAGAATTTCGGCGATTACGGCCGATTGGTGAGATTTTGATATCAGACTGGGAATGGAATTCCGAAAGTGGCATCAGGTCCGGAATGTCATTTGTGACATGTGTGCAAAATTTGAGGCCATTCGGACCTGAGTAGACGTGGTTCGGCGTCGAGGGTGAATTCTTTAAAGTTCCTAAGTTCCTAGGCTTGAATCTGTAATTTTTTGTATATTCTGATGTTAGGGGACGTGTTTTTAAGGCCCGACCAAGTTTGGATAGGGCATTGGGGTCAGCTGGTGGTTTTGGTTGAGGTTCCGAGGGCCTCGGGGTTGTTTCATGCTTATCGGGAAGTTAGGAAATTTTATAGAGTGCTGAACCAGACCTGTGTCTGGTGTTTCGCACCTGCGATGGAATTTCCTCAGGTGCGAGAACGCAGGTGCGGGACTTATGTCGCAGGTGCAAAGCTCAAGTGGCCTGGTCAGGGATCGCAGGTGCGACCTGGGCTCCGCAGGTGCAGAACCGCAGGCGCGACCTTTCTATCGCAGGTGCTGTCCCAGGGCTTTAAGGGATTTTCCGCACCTGCGATGATAATTCCGCAGGTGCGGTACCGCAGGTGCGGTGAAATGTACCGCAGGTGCGAAATCCCTATGTGCTTAATTCTAAAATCCGAGGGTTTGAAATTCCTAATTCCAAAATCGTTTGAGAGCTTGGGAATTGGCGATTTTCAGTGGGTTTTGAAGAGAAGGATCATAGGTAATGTTTTCTAATCCTAATTCCTTGTTAGACCATTAATCCCCATTGTTTTCCTTAGCTTAATTAGAAAAAATGGGGGGAAAAACCGTGGGAACTTGATGAAACTTCCCCAACCAAAAATCTGAGAGTTTAGGGGGTTTTTTTGACATCGGATTTCGACGATTCTTGTTCGTATGATTTCATGAGTGAATGGGTGTCCAAAAAATATAACTTTTTACCCGATTCCGAGACGTGGGCCTGAGGTACGTTTTGGTCAATAGTTTTTCTAATTTCGCGTATTAGTTCCGAATTAATTAGTTATTTTGATTTCTTGAATTTATATTTACATTATACCATCGATTGATTTGCATAGTCGAGGTAAGTGGCTTGCCTAACTCTGTGTCGGGGAATTTCCCTTAGGCATTTTAAACTGGTTTTTGCTATAAAACCCCGTGTACGTGAAGTGACGAGCGCGTGCACGGGATATTTTCACGGAAACTCCATATTTCGTTCTACACTATGCCTCATTTTCACTCTATTATTACTGTTATCGGTTGAACTGCATAATAACTTAAGATTTTACCCTGGTAAATTGATTTCTAACTGATTTTTTCAAATCGTTACTATTATTTGAAACTGATTTAAGGTTTTACTCCGAAACTTCTAACTGATTTTCCTAAAACCTTTAAATTACGCTATTTTGAGATTTACCTTGTAGTACGTATTTACATAGGGACTGCGGGCATAGACATGAGCCTTTCCCTCATACTGCATTGCATACAGGGACTAGGGGCATAGACTTGAGCCTTTCCCTCATACTGCATTGCATACAGGTACTGCGTTCATAGACCTGAGCCTTTCCCTCATACTGCATTGCATACATAGGGATTGCGGGCAGAGACCTGAGCCTTTCCCTCATATTGCATTGCATACATAGGGATTGCGGGCAGACCTGAGCCTTTCCCTCATACTGCATTGCATGCATAGGGACTTCGGGCAGAGACCTGAGCCTTTCCCTCATATTGTGTGCCTTTCCTTTCTTATTGAGCTTTATATATATTGCGTTGATCTGAGCATTTAACTATACCTTTTCTTGCTAGTCTTTACTTAAAATTTCTGTTAATTATTACATGTTTTACTTACTTGTTCACTATATCTGTTACTTTACAAACCTCAGTAGGGCCTCAACCTGACCTCGCCACTACTTGACTGGGGTTAGGCTTGGCACTTACTGAGTACCGAATGTGGAGTAGTCACGCCCTTCTGCGCATGTTTTTCCCATGTACAGATCCAGGTTCCAGTACGGAGTATCACCGTTAGCCAGCAGCCAGTGCCAGGAGACTTGAGGTATAATTTGCAGCGTCCGCAGATCTCTGAGTCCCCTTCCTATCTTAGTGTAGTTAGCACTTGTAGATGAGCCTATACTGTTGTTTCTTTCCAGTTGTACATATTGATACGTAGAGTCAGCTTGTGATGTATTGTTGATATTCCGGGTCTTGGGTGTAGCAAACTGTAATGCCAAGCGGCATTGAGCATTACTATGGCTTTAGTCCATTTTCTATTGTCTTCGCTTGTTATTTCAAATCCTTGTTTGAAAGAATAGGCTTACCTAGTCATCTAGACTAGGTGCCGTCACGAGACACAGTAGGAGAGAGAATTGGGTCGTGACACATATAGTCATAGAACAATAATGCACATATAACAATTAAGACGATAATCAAATAAATGGGGAATAGGAAATGGGATCATGTTTAACAACCAATTTGGGTGGTGCATAGATACTCGTCACCACACCTATACACCACGCCCATGCATTTCACATAACAAACAAGTGGGGAGTCATATTCCCTCAAGCCAAAGTTAGATCAAACACTTGCCTCAATTCCGCAGGCCACTCACTCCTAAATTATTGCTTTTCCTTTTGAACTCACCTCTAACTTACTCGAATCTAATCAAAATTAACTTAATATCATTAACTAATGCTAAAGGAATTGACTTTATTGAAAAATATTATTTTTCCTAAGTTTTCTAAAAAAAAAGTGAAAACCCGACCCCGGGCCCGCTTGGTCTAACCTCGCGGTTCGGATCAAATTACGTTTACCCATTCACCCATGAACCCAAATATGCTATTAGTTTTGAAATCAGACCTTAATTTGATATAAAAGTCCAATTTTTACAAACTCCCTAATTCTACCCAAACCGTCAATATTTACGATGAAAATTCTTTGTTTTTGCAAAATAATAAGGAATTGAAAGAGGAAAGTTTGGAGTTAATTACGTGTGAATTGGGGATGAAGATTGTTGAAGAAAAATCATTTTTAGGGCTGGAACCTCGAAAAATTGGAGAAGAAAGGGTTCTGCCCGGATTTTAAAAGTATTTATATTAGCTACACAGGAGGACTATGCGATCACATTACATGGGATGCGCTCGCACAGGGTATGGGGGGGGGGGGGGCTGTGCAGTTCGTTCGCATGGGGAGGGGTGAGATCGCACAGGGTGTTGACCTCCCCTCCCCCAGGCCTAACTTAATGAACCGCATTCGCACGTTCGCACAGTATGCAATGCGTTCGCACAACTTTGCCAAGACTATGCTCCGCGATCGCACACTAAGTGCTGTGTTCGCACAGTACACCAAATAGGGCCTCAAAGTTTACTCTATGCGATCGTGGCCGATCCTCTGCGGTCGCATAGAACAAAATACCGGGACAAAAATAACGAAAACTCAGCAGTTATTAATAAGTGAAAAGAATCCCGTGGCTTACCCGAAACTCACCCGAGCCCTCGGGGTTCTAAACAAATCATGCACGCAAGTCTAAAAACATCATACAGACTTGCTCGTGCGATAAAATCATGAAAATAACATGTAAATATATGCATTAAACCTCAAACCTCATAATAAAGTTGTACCGGGATCCGTGTCGCGCCCCCTTTTTCTATCGCATGGGTTAGGTACGGAGAGATCGGGTTTATGACATTTTGGACAGCTCCTTAAAAGAAAGGGTTTAAGGAAGAGTCGCCACCTAACGATTTTACGGTGCGTTAGGGCACCTAGAGTTGATAACTCATGAACTAGTTCGCGTTACCAGAGATTGGGTAAGGGCTTGAAATTATCCCAAGGGGAAGGTGTTAGGCACCCCTCAAGATCCACAACTGTGGGTCCCAGCCAATAAGTTTTGTGAATTTGGACGGTGAACAAGTAACAAATAAGGTTCATATAAGAAGAGATTTAAAACAAGTATGAAAATCTTTAAAGGTTTGGAATAACATTGGAATAAACATTTGTAATGAATTATCCTAGGTTTAAAGTAATACGGATCACTTCAATTCAATACCCGGTATGTCACACCTCGAAGAGGCGGCTACACGTGGTATTAGCGCACCGGTCATCATATCCGTATTCTACCCTTCCCGCCCCGTAAAGGTTTATAAAATGCGTGTGTTTGTCACGAATGCTTATTGCATTCCATTACCCGTCCCATCCTATAAGTCCTGGAGGGTGTTTAGGACTACTAATCCTACAAGGTAGGAACTAGGCCGAACCCTTAGGTTGAAAGGATAAAATACTAGGCGACATACAAAACAAGTAGGAATGCACATAAAAGGGAACATATAAAGACAAAGAAAGGCTCACAAGTCCCTCCACACATAGGCATGTAAGTAGCACGTCTCAAACATGATTAAAGTCTCAGGACAGGAGTTCGAAAAATAGGCTTTTTAGCAAAATAGTAGGAATCTGGGTTAGAAAACTTAATGAAGACAGAAACTTTAATTAAAACTGATGGTTGATTTCAAAATATACAGTAGCTAAAGGCAGCGGTAGAACTTAGAAATATGCAGTGATTTAAAGCTTTTTGTAAACATAGATGAAAGTCATTAAAGCATGGGTTTGAAGTAATTTTAAAAGATGGGGGATTAAAATACAGTTGCTCAACCTAGAGTAATAATTATTAGTTTTCAAAGGACTTTAGTAAAAGAGTAGTAAAATGGTATCAAAATATAGTGACTTGAAAGACATACAAAGCAAGGATTCGAAATGGCACGATTTTGAGCAGAATGAGGCATCTTTTGAAATCTCAAAAGTTTGAAAATATAATAGGACAAGAGTAAGTGAAAATCAGTAAATGGAAATAGATGCACAACTTTGAGACTGTTAAAAATAGAGAAAGAGTTTTAATAAAAGTAATATAAACTTCAGTGAGGTAAACAAAAGTGGGAATAACAGGGTTCAAAATGTTTAAAGGACCCGATTTGAACTATAAAACATTATTGATTTGATTTTAATACGTATTAGGCCTAAGGTTTGCCTAGGCGTCGTATACATTGCCTACTTATTTTTGAAGAGTGGACATGCACATTTGGATTTTGATTTTAATGAATACATGTTTGCAGGAAATTGTTCTAAATAGGTTAACCATATTTTATGGGAGTATTAGATTATGTTAACTAGGCGTTCAGGTTCTGACAAATAAAAGTCTAAAGGGTAGGATATTTAATGCACAAAGCATCACCTTAAGCCATGGTTTCTATATGTCATGTTTACAAAATGCATGGGCAATACGTTATGACAATCTTTGTTACTCATTTAGTTATACTAGGCGTGAATAGATATGTTTAAATGAAGAACCTAAACATAATTTTTAATGTATAGAATGGATGTCCTAAGCATGATACTATTGCGCACATAGGGAAATAAAGCCTAAATCATGATTTCTACCCATACTACACTAAACATGCCTAATTCCCTCCCATATTCACTATCCAGCCCCAATAGTTTATTTACAAATTATTACACGCCATAGCAAATGAATTACAATAATTGCAAAGAGAAAAATAAGAAGTTACTCTATAGAGAGCCTTCATACAGGCCCAACCTTCAAGCCTCACCCCTTTTGAGCTTCACAGCCTTACATAGCCTGGGCGCGACAAAGCTCCCAAAGGTCCTTGTGAGGGCCCTGGCCAATACCAGCACCCAGCAGTTGCCAGAGTTGAGATAGGTGCAGTGTAGAATTACCTGCCTTAGTGTGTCAAAGTTCAGAGGGAACTCAAGGTCCCTAAGCAATGCTCACACTAAGAGAGTGGAACCTAAAGCTCTAAGAGTAGTGTGAAGTGCAGGAAGGATTAGTTTTAAACGAGTTTCCAAAATAGGGGATTTGTTGTACGACAGTAGAAGAACTAGTTACAGTAGCTCCACAGTATAGGATTGCATACAAGAGCTATGGGGAAAGGGAAAAAATAGATCACATAATGCTAAAGGAGATACAGAGACTTATGAAAAGCTCATTGAAGCATGACTACCCAAAATTAGAAGATTTAGGGGATTAAGAAATGGTCAAGCTTGGACATAATACAGGGACAATTATAACATGTAAGATAAACAATAGCTAGAAGCACGTAGATCAAGAAGAGCATACAAAGTGCAAGGGATCAGGGGAATGAGGGAGTGGTAAAGTATAGGCATGACAATATACAGCAATAGGATACAGGCAAAGCAAGTAGAAGTTAGGAATAGGCAACAGTCATATTACAGATTTAGCATGTAAGTCAGAAGAGACAAGGCATGGTAAAGTACTAAAACAAAAGATTCAATTGCATGTTGAGCAGTAGAAGCATAAATAGAAGAAAATCAGGAAGATAATGAACTGAAACAATAATAATAAACACATTGATTGGAGACTTGAAGGTTGATTAGGACATACCAGTAAGAGGGCAAAAGCAGGATGTAAAGAGCAAAGTGGTAACACAATATTAGCCTTGGATTATAGCCGGCTAATAATAAGCAAGAATCGAGAGCAGCAAATAGAGCAAAGAGATACAGAAAGAAAGAGCACAAGAGAGTAGTATAGAGTGTAGATGTCTGTGTGTGTTTGTGTGATCAAGAGTGTGTGTAGTGTCCCTTTTGTAAAGAGAGAAGACAGGGCATATATAGTTTGAAAAACGAGTAGTCACATAGGTGAAGGGTGCACAGTTTTGGAAATACAACAATTTAGTATCAATTAAAACACTGGATCCTTTAATTAAGGAGTTAAGTTCAAAAGGAAAAGCAATCAATTTATAAGACTAATTTTGCTTCATTTGGGACAAGGAAATAACATAATACATAAATAAATCCAAGTACATAGTATATAATTAAGGAAGGTTGAAATAACATTACATTTATAAAGTAAACTAGGGTATTAGTTTGAAAATCAACTGAAAGGGATCTCGGATTCAATTGCAATCTCAGGGAATCCAAGATAGTTAAGGGAAGTATCATATGAGTAAGGAAAGCACTCAAAAATTGGTACAGAATTACAAAGGACATACAGAATCACCTATTCAAGGAAGGCATCACATAAATATGGAAAGAATCCAAAATTAGTACATGATTACAAAGGGAATACACAATCATGTATCAAGGAAAACATCACAAGCCCGGCGATTCTTACACAAAAGGCATTATAAAATCAATAGGTAAACAATAAATAAGATCTCAAATTACAAGGAATCCAGGGTTAACAAATAAAAAATCAGGAACCATAACAAGCGGAAACCATAGAGAATCAAGGTTTCAAATAGGAGCAACAGTGATGAATCGAATAAGTCACAGGCAAGAGGTCAGAAAACCTACTAGTAAAACATGTGAAATTAAGGACTCTCATGAACTCAGTAATAATAAAATAACAAGGAAAACATGATACAAGCAGAGACTAGAAACTCTAATGAACAAAGCATTATACGTTCAAAGAAAACTTGAAGCATTCATGCGAAACAGGGATACCATAATATTCAAGGAAACAAGGAATCACAAAATACTCGTATAAACATAGTATAGGTAGCTAAATCAAAAGAAGAACTGTTTTGAAAATGGGTCGGGGAACCCTAGTTTTGAAGTTTTTTAAAAAGATGAGATGTTCCGGAGAAATCAATAGAGAAATTCATGATATTGTAAACGTAAAACGGATCTTAAAAGAAAAACCAAGATACAGAAGATTAGGGTTTTGTGGAACGCAGAAAAGAGGGCAAACCTTAGAGATGGCATAGATTTAGGACGGAGAGACTGTAACACTTACTCAAACGACCGGGGAAAGGACGGAAAATGGCATGAGGCTAAAAGGAAGTGAGTGGACTGCTCCAGGCTTGTTTGAAGAACTCAGGGTATCACTGAGTAGGTGAGAGGCAGGTAGATGGCTAGGAGGTGATGGAGAACCAAGTTTTCGGTGAAAATCCACCAGAGAAGACGACCAGAGACCATCGGAGAAGGAGAAGTCAAGGAGACTTCTGGAGAGTCATAGAGAGAGATTTAGAGATAGAGAGAGGAATCGTCTCGAAGGAAATGAGATGGAAAAGGGGGGGGGGGTTAGGTTAGAGATATTTAAGGTAATTAAATCTGGGCCGTTGATCTGATCTAATCAACGACTCAGGTTGGCTTGGGATTGGGTCGGGTATTTGATAGGTTTTGGGCTGGGTCGTTTATGATCTGGGTTGGGTATTTAATGGGGTTTGGGCTGGGTAGGAATTGGGTTAATTAATTAGGTGGGTTGGGATTTAAAATCATGCTAGAATTTAAATGAAATGTGGCTAGTTATTAAATACCACAAAAAATAGATAAGTAATTAAATAAACAACCAATAATTGTACAAAAAATGAAATTGAGTTTAAATAGATGAAATTACAGTAATTAAATAATATTAAGTGTAAAAAAAATGCATGAGTTTCGAATTAAAATAATACACAATGTTCAATTGGGCTATAATTGCAATATTATTGTAATTGAAATTAAATAAGACCCAAGAGGCCAATTTACGAAATAATTGGATTTTAATAAGTAAAAGTGATTATAAATGACATACTGAACTGGAAAATATTTTTAAGTTATTTTAGAGCACAATTCATGAATTATAAAAAATATACAATATTAAATAAATAAGGAAATAATTTAGATAAAAATATGGAAAAATACTCATTACTGCAAAAAGTGATTTTGAAAGCTTATATACCAGTTTGAAAATAATTTGAGAAAAAATTGGGTATCAACAGCTGTCCCTCTTTACCCGGGAAGGATGAAAGAGTTATCGGGTAAAGATATGATGGTCAATTTTGACCGAGATGAAACTGCGGGATAGAATTTGGCCGCACCCTGGTTTCTGAGCTGCCTACATATCCCTGGTTTTACAAGAATCAGGCCGTATGTAGTTCAGGAATCATCGGCGAAATATACCGGTTGTGTTTCATAAGAACGGGCGCAATGTGCATGTAAGAGTAGGAAGTTCTTACGGGGGACGTCGAAGAACTGGAGCGGGGTGCTCCTGCCTGGTTGACTGTTCCGACCGGGTTACCTGCAGATACAGAACAAGCATATATTTTGCATAATATAAACATGATGCAAGTTCCCATTGGACTATGAATGTTGTCATTGGACAATTAGGATGATGTCCTTAGACCATGATGTCCTGGGCCATGAATCGCTTAGCGCGGGATTCGCAGGCTATGAAATGATGTTCTCGGGCCATGAGGATGGTGCCTCTGAACGATGATGCCTTTGAATAATGATATGCAAGTTGAACAAAAGAGATCCTTAGGCCATTAAATGATGTTCTCGGGCCATGAAAATGGTGCCTCTGGACGATGACACCCTTGGACAAGTTGGCAATATTTCAGCCCATGAAGAATGCAGTAATATGATGTTGACAAGACAAAACTTAGTCTTGCGATTTGCGAAAGGAAAGAGGGTAATGCGAGAAAATGCAGAGAGACAATGCTTAGTCTCGGAAGGAAGAATTGTAGCCTTATGCAAATGCGAGAAAATGCAGAGAGACAGTGCTTAGTCTCAGAAGGCAGAATGGTAGCCTTATGCAAATGCGAATGCAGATGGAGGTAGAGCTTAACCTCATGCAAAATGGAGGTAGAGCTTAGTCTCGGAAGGCAGAATGATAGCCTTATGCAGATGAGAATGCAAATGGAGGTAGAGCTTAACCTCATGCAAGATGGAGACAGAGCTTAGTCTCGGAAGGAAGAAAGGTAGCCTTATGCAATGCAGAAAATAAAGCGACAGTAAGAGTTCTTAGCTGGTGATAAAGTGCGATGATACGATTTTTGTGAATGAAGTATCGTTTGCAATGATGACAATAATAAGTGTTGGCATGCGCGATTAGTTCGAGAGCGTATCCTTGAGAAACATGCGTCTTGTGAGGATAATGAGAGGTCTTGGGTTTTTGCCGTATTTGACCATGCATCCAAAGAAAAATTGTAAAATTCCATAAGGGGGAGGGTTAGTTCGTAACCCTGCTGGCTCGGATTGGCCTGTCTGCTTGATGATGTTGGCTTTGTTTGTACCACAGGGGTAGCGTTGATAAGACAAGCTATTTTTAAGAAATAAATATGCATGTTTTTATGAAATATAGCATATAATAAAAAAAAAATTTTCTTTGGATGAACCGACGATCATGACGCAGTTCGAGACATCACAACATCTCTTGCTGCGAAGATTTGAGGGTCTTTCTAAAAATTTGCCCCAATTTGATGGGTGAAGGCTTCTAGCTGTTACTGGTGCGGTGCTTGGCTGAGCTTGCTTCGGAAGTTTGAGGTCCCTCCTCAAAATTTTGCCCCAGTTCCATTCGCGGGGAAAATGAAAATTTTATTAAAATATGACCGAACCCATAGGGCTTCCTACGTATCCCCTCTTAAACGGGAATCAGGTCAGGCGTAGTTCAATTTACAACATTGATAGAAACATATCAATTACACATAGTAGCGCTTGATTGCGTTTGAATTGATTGGTTTAGGCCAAATTTCTCCATCCATTTCTGCCAGTATGAGTGCTCCTCCTGTTAGCACTCGGTGAACCATGTACGGGCCTTGCCAATTGGGAGAGAATTTCCCTTTTGCTTCGTCTTGATGAGGAAAGATTTTCATTAACACCAACTGCCCCGGTATGAATCGTCTTGGTTTGACTTTCTTGTTGAAGGCTCGGGTCATTCTATTCTGATGTAGCTGACCATGAAAAACCGCATTCATTCTCTTTCCGTCTATGCGAGCCAATTTCTCATAGCGGCTTCTTACCCATTCTGCGTCGCTGAGCTTGGCTTCTTGTATATTTCTCAAAGATGGAATTTCAACTGCAGCAGGAATGCCGGCTTCTGTACCGTATACCAACATGTAAGGAGTTGCCCCGATTGCTGTGCGAACCGTGGTGCGATACCCTAACAGAGCAAATGACAATTTTTCATGCCATTGCTTGTGCTTCTCTATCATCTTTCTCAGTATCTTCTTGATGTTTTTGTTGGCAGCCTCAACGACTCCATTCATTTGAGGTCTGTATACTGTAGAATTCTTGTGCTTGATCTTGAAGGTTTCACACATTACTCTCATCAAATCACTGTTGAGATTGGAACCATTATCGGTGATGATTGACTCTGGAACTCCAAACCGACAAACAATGCGATCGCGGACAAAATCGGCCACGACTTTCTTAGTAACTGCTTTGTAAGATACTGCTTCGACCCATTTGGTGAAATAGTCAATGGAAACCAGAATTAACCTATGTCCGTTGGAGGCGACAGGCTCGATTCATCCAATAACATCCATGCCCCAAGCGGCGAACGGCCAGGGTGAACTTATTGCATTAAGCTTGCGGGGAGGTACCTTTATCATATCCCCATGTATTTGACATCACTGGCATTTGCGGACATACTGGATGCAGTATGTTTCCATGGTCATCCAGAAATAACCAGCCCGAAGTATCTTCTTTGCTAGAACAAACCCGTTCATATGAGGACCGCATGTACTAGCATGTATTTCCTCCAACAGCTTCGTCGCTTCCTTTGCCTCGACACATCTTAGTAAACCCAAATCGGGAGTCCTCTTAATAGGATTCCTCCGCTGTGAAAGAAGTTGTTTGATAATCTTCGAAGAGTGCGCTTTTGAGTAGCATTTGCAAGCTCTAGGCACTCTCCCTCTGCCAAGTACTCTTTAATGTCATGAAACCAAGGCTTTCCATCTGCTTCTTCTTCAACGTGGGCGCAGTAGGCCGGCTAGTTGTGAATCCCCACCAGGATAGGATTAATGAAGTTCTTATCTAGATGTTGGATCATAGATGACAAGGTGGCCATTGCATCATCGAACTCATTCTGGATTCTGGGAACATGCCGGAATTCAATCTTTGTGAACCTCCTTCTCAATTCCTACACACAATGTATGTATGGCAGTATCTTGGAATCTTGGTCGCCCATTCTCCTTAAACTTGGTGTATCAATAAGTCGGAATCACCAATCACTAATAATTCCTGAACATTAATGTCAATGGCCAAGTTGAGCCCAAGGATACAAGCCCCATATTCAGCCATGTTGTTGGTACAAGGGAACCTGAGTTTGGCAGATACCGGGTAATGCTGACCAGTTTCTGAAATTAAGACTGCTCCAATACCCACGCCTTTGAAGTTTGCGGCCCCATAAAAGAACATCTTCTAATCGTCGTAGGATTCTGCAATTTCCTCTCCTACGAATGACACTTCCTCATCGGGAAAATACGCTTTCAAGGGTTCGTATTCTCCGTCCACAGGATTCTCAGCAAGATCATCAGCTAATGGTTGTCCCTTGACTGCCTTCTGAGTTACCTAAATGATGTCGAACTCACTTAACAGGATCTGCCATTTAGCTAGCTTGCTAGTGGGCATGGGCTTCTGAAAGATGTACTTAAGCGGATCCATCCTTGATATGAGGTATGTCGTGTAGGCACAGAAATAATGCCTCAGCTTTTGTGCGACCCAAGTCAAAGGAAAAAGGTGCGCTCTAATAGAGAATACCGAGCCTCATACGGAGTGAACTTCTTGCAGAGGTAGTAAATTGCTTGTTATTTCCTCCCTGTTTCATCATGTTGCCCGAGAACGCAACCGAAAGCTCCATCTAATACGACCAGGTAGAGTAATAAGGGTTTACCCAGCTCTGGGGGTTTCAAGACTGGTGGTGTTGAGAGGTATTCTTTGATTCTGTCGAAGGCTTTTTGATAATCCTCTGTCAATTTGGTGGCATCATCCTTTCTTAGCATTTTGAAAATTGGTTCACAAATGATGGTAGACTGGGCTATGAACCGGCTGATATAGTTGAGCCATCCTAGGAAGCTCATAACTCCTTTTTGTTCTTTTGTGGCGGCAATTCTTAGATGGATCCAATTCTATTCCCCGGTGGCTTACAATGAACCCCAGTAATTTCCTAACAGAAACACTAAATGCACACTTTGCAGGGTTAAGTTTCTGATTGTATCTTCTTAACCTCGATCTCTTTGTGAATCATATCAAGGAATATAGTAGTCATGGCCCTCATGTAAATGGCCCCTGCATTCTTCAGGGCGAATGGCATCATCTTGTAGTAATACACTCCCCATGGCGTAATGAATGCTGTTTTCTCAGCATTTTCCTCGTCCATCCAAATCTGATGGTAACCAGCAAAACAATCTACAAAGTACTGCAGCTCGTGCTTGGCACAGTTGTCAATTAAGATGTGTATGTTTGGCAAAGGGAAGTCATCCTTCGGACTGGACCGGTTAAGATCCTGGTAATCGACGCAGACTTTGACCTTCCCATCTTTCTTTGGTACGGGCACATAGTTGGCTAACCATGTAGGATATTCGACCACTCAGAGAACCCCGACGTTGATCTGTTTGGTGACCTCCTCTTTGATTTTCAATCTCATGTCTTGCTTGAACTTTCTGAGCTTTTGTTTCACTGGTGGGCATGTTGGATTGGTTGGCAGTTTGTGGGCCACAATAGATGTACTGAGGCCAATCATGTCGTCATATGACCAGGCGAATATGTCCTCATATTCCCTTAAGAATTCCGTATATTCTTCCTTTTCTGACGGCGATAGATGAATGTTGATGCGTGTTTCTTTGACGGTCTATGCATTTCCCAGGTTGACGACCTCAGTCTTATCCAAATTAGACTTAGGTCTGTTCTCAAAGTTCTCGACTTCCTTAATAATATCCTCAGGTATATCATCCTCGTCTGACTCGGGATCCGTTTGTTGCGTTGCCTCGTTGCAGGTCACAGTCGTTGGTTCATCAAGATAAGTAATAGTAATGTTGTGTAAATAAAGTAACGGGGAGGAAAACAGTAGCAAGTAAATATAGGATTTATAAAGAAACTGGAAATGCTTTGATAAATTGAATAATTGTTTGAACACGGGAGCTCTTTTTTGCAGGAATTAAAAATGCGAAAAGGAAGAAAATTCTTTAAATAAATAAACTGTAAATAATGCTTGTTTTGTTAGCTTTGCTACCTCGAGGCTCGACGGGCTTTGGTTGTCCTAACGGACCAATTGTTGAGATGTGATCCCTTGCTCACGACTTGTATGGAAGGGCCTTCCTCCCGCTCCTCTTCAAGAATGACACAACAGTCCATATCCTCATCATCCAGAAATAAATCCCTTATCGCCGCTAGCGCTTCCTCTTCGTCTGTACCACATATGATGCCAGTTGGCTGGAAAGTCTGCTCTATGCGGGGTATTGGTTGCTCCAATGGGTAGCAGAGGCCGCGCCATGGTGGCGACCAATCCTTGAACGCCTTCCAAGTGTACTCGTACCCTAGCCCAAAAGTAGTATCGTGCTTCTTGAGTGTTATTGGCTTTGTTATTCCTTGAAGATGCTTACCGAGCCCTTTAACCGGCTCGTACCCTTGCCAGTTGAATATGCTTTCGGTCTTACTGCCCCACCCCTTGTCTTTGTCAATGGCATTAACACGATCTATGTTGTGATAGATTTCTCCGCCCAACTTCCTCCTTCCATCGATGACCAAAAAGGTCTGGCAACCGTAGATATGGTTGCTACCGTCGCCATGAATGATTACCTCTTGATGATTCTATTCAAACTTCACAGCTTGATGTAAGGTTGATGCCACGGCCCCAGCTACGTGGATCCAAGGTCGTCCCAATAGTAAGTTGTAGGATGCAGGCACATCTATCACTTGGAAATCTACATCGAATAAAGTTGGTCCCATCTGTAAGCATAAGGTAATTTCTCCCATGATGGACCTTTGTGAACCGTCAAAGGCCTTTACGTTGATATATCCTTCCTTTTTTTCATGTAGACTCTTGCCTAATCTCTCGAGTGTGACCAGCGGACAGATGTTGAGACCGGAACCCCCATCAATTAGGATCCTTGTGATGAAATGATCCTCACATTGTACGGTGATGTGTAGTGCTCTATTATGCCCTAGGCCCTCGGGCGATAGCTCATCTTCATGGAAAGTGATCTTGTGGCTCTCCAGTATCTGGCCTACCGTGTTGGCCATTTCCCCACTGGTGATATTGTTGGGTACGTATGCTTCACTCAGCACCCTTAGCAAAGCACTCCTGTGAGTTTCAGAGTTTTGTAATAGGGAGAGGATGGATATCTGAGCTGGCGTTTTGTTCAACTGGTCGATGACTGAGTATTCCTTGGCTTGTATCTTTCTCTATTGATCGTCGCAACCTATTTCAATAATGGGGGGACGGTTGTTGGCCTGCCTGCCTTCTAGACTCAACCAAATGCTCAAGGGTATAAATTCTGCCAGTTCTCGTCATACCCTGTGCAACGATGGCTTCTTCAGACTTGCCTTTACCTTTCCTCCTTGCTTCAGCGGTATAGTCCCACGGAATGGCGTTTGAGTAAAAGGGTGTCGTTGTTGACATTGCCACTGGGATGGGTGCGGTCATTCTTATTCCTGGCGGAGTATATGTTATAGATGGCCGGATTGCAACTTCGAGCGGTTGCACAAACTCGACTTCGATCACTCCTGGGGCCTTTCCCTCGGCGGGTGGCCTTGATTCAAACTCAAGTGGAATGGGCATGTTTACCTCAACTTCCTCAGACGGCTGCATCTGGACCACGATCGGATTAAGAGTAATCGCAGGCTTCTTCGGATTACCCTCGGCAATTAGCCCAATTGATCCCTCGGGATCCCAATCATCTTCAACCTCAATCATGTGGACACCGACTTTATGTTCAGGCAACGTATTATTGCGAACATTAGGAGTAGGGTCCTTGGCTACAATGATCTTGTTATCTATGAGGGTTTGTATCTTGTCTTTTAGGGAACGACATTCCTCGATGGTGTGTCCCTTCATGCCGGAGTGGTAAGCGCAGGTTTTGTTTGGGTTGACCCACTGAGATGGGTTCTCAGGGATGACAGCGGGGATGGGTGTGACATAACCGGAAGCTTTAAGCTTATCATATAATTGGTCAATGGGTTCAGCTATGGCAGTATACTATTTTGGTGGACGACGGTCGAAGTTTGGGCGAGGTCTCGGGAAGTTTTGGCGGTTAGGGGGTGATTGGTAGTGAGAAGGTTAAGAATTGTAGGCATTATAGACGGGAGTTGGTTGTGAGTATCTAGGTGATGTAGGCTGATATGTGGATGGTGGAGTTTGGTAGGCGGGTGAGGGTGTCTGGTATTGAGGTGAAGGTGCTTGGTAACTTGGAGCTGGTTGGTAAGTGAAGGAAGGTGCGGGGTATACTTGATATTTGGGAGGGGACTTGGCTTGATGTGCCACCATCACGGCTCCTACAACCATTTTCATGGACACACCACCGGTTTGCAGAGCTTTATTCGTAGCCTGTATGGCTTCAAAGTTAGTAACCATACCGTTTTTGATGCCTTCCTCGATTCGCTCTCCAAACTTGATGATATCAAAAAACTTGTGTCCTTCGACCATCATCAACCGCTCATAGTACTGAGGATCCTGAGCGCGCACAAATAATTTCTTCATCTATTCTTCTTCCAATGCTGGCCTGACCTTGGCAGCTTCTGACCTCCAACAAGTAGCATACTCGCGAAAAGTCTCCATTGGTTTCTTCTACAAGTCTTGGATGTAGAACATATCCGGTGCATTTTCTGTGTTGAATCTGAATCTATCCATGAAGTCCGTAGCCATATTCACCCAGTTGATCCATTTATTTGGATCCTGATTGATGTACCAGGATAGTGCATCACCTTTCAAACTCCTCATAAAGAGTTTCATGCGGATCCTTTTATCTTTTCCCACGCCGACCAATTTGTTGCAGTAAGTCCTCAGATGGACTCTCGGGTCACCAGTACCATCAAACATCTCAAACTTAGGAGGTTTGTACCCCTCGGGCAGTTCAACATCGGTCTATATGCAAAGATCCTCATAATTCAATCCCTCAACCCCTTTAACTCCTTCGACGCCCTGAACTCGGTTGGTCAATTTCTTGATATCCTCGGCCATATTCCTGAAGAGCTTGTCCTTCTCATCGGACTCATAGGTATGCGGTGTGGAATGAGCTACGGTTTCCACATAAATGGGGTTGTCATAAGCCTGGAGGTGGTCTCTTGTCTGATCTTGGGGAGGCAGAGTGTTGTAGTGAAATGTGTTGCGTGGTGCTGGTGGAACAGGATCTTTGGGGTGATTGGGTTGTTTTGGGACGTTTTGGGGTAAAGTGGGGTTCAGAGTATTTGGGAAGTGAACATCTGGGACGTTAAGGGAGAATGATAAGTGGGCCAAGTTCTTGACTTGATCAAGTTCCTCTTGTAACTTCAGCAGCTTCTTCTCTAGTGGAGACATACCCTCGTGCAGAACCTGAATACCCTGACTATCAGTGATCTCAACCTGTTCATCCCTGTTGTCTTTTCTAGTACCGCTTGCATCTGCTATCTTAGTTTTACCCTTGCTTTTCCCTTTGGGAGGACTGGGAGGAGGAGTAGGAGGAGGGCCCCTTGATCTGGTGCAATAAGTTGTTGATGCCAGAGTCCACGACTAACCTTTGGGGAAGGGGAATAACTGACAAAAAGGTAGTGAAGTTAGTGAAGATTATAAAGAATATTGCGGTAATATTAACACGTAGTGCGAAAATATAAAACGCATCCTAAGTTGGGGAACCTCTTTATGCCCGAGGTAGGCCTAACGATAATTAATTTGGAGAACTTAAGTACTAAATGCCTCATTTTATTGATAATAAAATATAGTCAAATCCAACTTGACTCTAAAAATAGGAAAATATAAAATGTTACTAATGGCCAGTGGCCTCATTACATCAAAAGCAAAGTAAAGGCTATCCTATCTATTTGGTCTCAGAAGGACCTTCCCCAGACTCGGCACCTCTACTTGCCTTGATGAACATTCCCATGTCGCGGAGTCCCAGCAGCAAGTAGGTCTTGGCTAGAATTCCTACTTCAGTTCCCTCGGTCTTTTGATAAGTCTCGATCCTCCTAAGGAACTTTTCCTCCAAGTCATCTATGCCTCGTTCCAAGTGTGCTAGCCTCTGGGTGGAAGTGATGGCCATGTCCTTCCATTCCTCGATCAGCTTTTTGTTGGCTATATGGATTTTGTGATGATCTTCTTCACAGTCGCGGAGCCTTTTGCGCAGCTGGTTGAACCTAGTTGTTGCCTCGGCTTTCTCGTCTATGAGCCTATGTCCTCGAGCGAACCGTGGCTTAATACTTCCTCCCCAGTTATCTTCCAACCATCCCAAATAGTAAGGAGAGAAACCAGCGTGATACCTATCAGGCTCGATAGTATCCTTCTCCAATCGGATCCTGCAGTGCCACAATTGCTCAGCTTGACACTTGTAAGGGCTGTCGTCATTTTGGAAGTCCGCCCTGAGATGACTAATTTTCTCGACCCTTGGGATGACTTGCTTCCTTCCTTCCTGCCTCATGACGCGAATCGGGACGTAAGGGTACGTCCCTCTAAGACCAATCAATATTAGGAACGGAGTGTCTCTAGTCCGAATGATGAATTCGTCCGTCGGGAACCACTCGAACATCCATTAGATCTGATCCTCGGTCAGATTTTCCAATAACTCAACCCATCCATTGGCATTTTCTGGTTGTGCAAACATGTCGGGGATATAGTTCATATGCTTTGGATGATGGAAAGCAATATGATCATCCCAAACTCTCCTATGTATGTCTTGACGGTAGTCACCCCTTTGCAAATGCTCGGTGAGCTAAAGCTGAAGTAGCAAGTTGCAACCCTCAAAATGTTTCGCTCCTCGTTGATAGTTCTCTGAAGTTCGGTATATGTCAGCAACAATCATGGGTACAATGCTAAAAGCTTGTTCGTCAATCCCTTCCATCAGAGTCTTCGTAACCATTGCCAATCTGGTGTGGATTCTCCCTTTTTTTGTCGGGAAGACCATCAATCCCAAAAAGCAGAATATGAAGACGAATAATCGGCGGTGAATGTGTCCTAGAGAGGTGAGGGCGAACTCTTCCTGATATGTGCGGTAAGACTGACTACGGCCATACCTCTCGTACAAGTAGTCAAAAGGGATGTACGAGTCTTCCAAGCAGACTAAATCCAGATTCTTCTTGAGTCCTATCATTTTGAGAAAACCCCGTCCTGTTCGGTTTTCAGGCATCAATAACCCTTGAGACTCTCAAGGCAAACAAGCTAAACCCCCTTTCTCTTCTAGCAGCGGTATCATCTCATTGTTCCCAAATCGAAAAACCGACCAATCACAATCCCAGAATAAAGTGGCACCCTCTATCATCATATTATTAGGCTGAATGTCCAAAAGAGAGGGCAAGTTGCCCAGGTGTTTTCTGACTACTGTTTTGTCGCTTGAATGCAAGTCTTCCCACCAATTTAGAAGTTTTGGGTGGATGTTGGTGACCATGCCGAATCTGGGGACCTCGTGCCTCATCTCTGCAAAATAAATAGGTTAGGCCCTTACCCCCACCGAACTCGACTATTTAACATCAATAGTTAGCAATGAGCATTTAAGTTTTCCAAATAAATGTACAGAACATGAAAGCGTCCTTTTGGGTTCCAGGGAAACCCAATGGACTTTGGACGAGACCATCTCAAAGGCTATTATGCGGACAACACGTTAGCCTGACTAGGTTTGACCATGATGCATGCAACATACAATAGAGTAAGGTTTCTATTGGGGTTTTAGACTGGTACCCTTGAGCGGACAACTCAATAGGTAAGGCACGGAACCGTCGACTGCACCGCTGATCGACTAGTTTTACCGCAAATATGCCTTTCCGAATTTAGGGGGTGATAATATTGGAATAGCGCAACCACTCATTGTAAGCTTTGCTAGAGGATTTGTTAGGCATGAGTGGAATATGAATGCGGAGCATGATATGTAATAATAAGCATTAAAACAGATAAGCATGTATTTTCACGTTGAGGAAACAATAAAGAAAGGAAATACAACAGTTATAATGGCAAGCGGTTACAACGAAGACATTAAGATATGTCAGTTACGTTGAGGTGAAATAAATACCTGTAAAAGTAAACAATTAACGACATATAACATGAAATAGGAAAAGGCATAAGCATTTAAAGGTCCAAATTCACAAAGCAAATTGTAATGGCATAAGCCTAGGGAAGATCCCCAGCAGAGTCGCCATGTTGTCGCGCCCCCTTTTTCTATCTCACGGGTTAGGTACGGAGAGATCGGGTTTATGACATTTTGGACAACTCCTTAAAAGAAAGGGTTTAAGGAAGAGTCGCCACCTAACGATTTTACGGTGCGTTAGGGCACCTAGAGTTGATAACTCATGAACTAGTTTGCGTTACCAGAGATTGGGTAAGGGCTTGAAATTATCCCAAGGGGAAGGTGTTAGGCACCCCTCAAGATCCACAATTGTGGGTCCCAGCCAATAAGTTTTGTGAATTTGGACAGTGAACAAGTAACAAATAAGGTTCATATAAGAGGGATTTAAAACAAGTATGAAAATCTTTAAAGGTTTGGAATAACATTAGAATAAACATTTGTAAAGAATTATCCTAGGTTTAAAGTAATATGGATCACTTCAATGCAATACCTGGTATGTCACACCTCGAAGAGGTGGCTACACGTGGTATTAGCGCGCCGGTTATCATATCCGTATTCTACCCTTTCCGCCCCGTAAAGGTTTAAACAATGCGTGTGTTGGTCACGAATGCTTATTGCATGCCATTACCCGTCCCATCCTATACGTCCTGGAGGATGTTTAGGACTACTAATCCTACAAGGCAGGAACTAGGATGAACCCTTAGGTTGAAAGGATAAAATACTAGGCGACATACAAAACAAGTAGGACTGCACATAAAAGGGAACATATAGAGACAAAGAAATGCTCACAGGTCCCTCAACACATAGGCATGTAAGTAGTACGTCTCTAACACGATTAAAGTCTCAGGAAAGGAGTTCGAAAAATAGGATTTTTAGCAAAATAGTAGGAATCGGGGTCAGAAAACTTAATGAAGACAGAAACTTTAATTAAAACTGATTGTTGATTTCAAAATATACAGTAGCTAAAGGCAGCGGTAGAACTTAGAAATATGCAGTGATTTAAAGCTTTCTGTAAACATAGATGAAAGTCATTAAAGCATGGGTTTGAAGTAATTTTAAAAGATAGGGGACTAAAATACAGTGGCTCAACCTAGAGTAATAATTATTAGTTTTCAAAGGACTGTAGTAAAGGAGTAGTAAAATGGTATCAAAATATAGTGACTTGAAAGACATACAAAGCAAGGATTCGAAATGGCACGATTTTGAGCAGAATGAGGCATCTTTCAAAATCCCGGTAGTTTGAAAATATAATAGGACAAGAGTCAGTGAAAATTCGTAAAAGGAAATAGATGCACAACTTTGAGACTGTTAAAAATAGAGTAGGAGTTTTAATAAAAGTAAAATGAACTTCAGTGAGGTAAACAAATGTGGGAACTTCAGGGTTCAAAATGTTTAGAGGAACCGATTTGAACTATAAAACATGATTGATTTGATTTTAATACGTATTAGGCCTAAGGTTTGTCTAGGCGTCGTATACATTGCCTACTTATTTTTGAAGAGTGGACATGCACATTTGGATTCTGGTTTTAATGAATACATGTTTGCAGGAAATTGTTCTAAATAGGTTAACCATATTTTATGGAAGTATTAGATTATGTTAACTAGGCGTTCAGGTTCTGACAAATAAAAGTCTTAAGGGCAGGATATTTAATGCACAAAGTATCACCTTAAGTCGTGGTTTCTATATGTCATGTTTACAAAATGCAGGGGCAATACATTATGCCAGTCTTTGTTACTCATTTAGTTATACTAGGCTTGAATATATATGTTAAAATGAAGAACCTAAACATGATTATTAATGTATAGTATGCATGTCCTAAGCATGATACTATTGCGCACATAGAGAAATAAAGACTAAGTCATGATTTCTACCCATACTACACTAAACATGCCTAATTCCCTCCCATATTCACTATCCAGCCCCAATAGTTTATTTACAAATTATTACACGCCATAGCAAATGAATTATAGTAATTGCAAAGAGAAAAATAAGAAGTTACTCTATAGAGAGCCTTCAGACAGGCCCAACCTTCAAGCCTCACCCATTTTGAGCTTCACAGCCTTACATAGCCTGGGCGCGACAAAGCTCCCAAAGGTCCTTGTGAGGGCCCTGGCCAATACCAGCACCCAGCAGTTGCCAGAGTTGAGATAGGTGCAGTGTAGAATTACCTGCCTTAGTGTGTCAAAGTTCAGAGGGAACTCAAGGTCCCTAAGCAATGCTCACACTAAGGGAGTGGAATCTAAAGGTCTAAGAGTAGTGTGAAGTGCAGGAAGGATTAGTTTTAAATGAGTTTCCAAAATAGGGGATTTGTTGTAAGACAGCAGAAGAACTAGTTACAGTAGCTCAACAGTATAGGATTGCATACAAGGGCCATGGGGAAAGGGAACAAGTAGATCACATAATGCTAAAGGAGATACAGAGACTTATGAAAGCTCATTGAAGCATGACTACCCAAAATTCAGAAGATTCAGAGGATTAAGAAATGGTCAAGCTTGGACATAATACTGGGACAATTATAACAGGTAAGATAAACAACAGCTAGAAGCATGTAGATCAAGAAGAGCATACAAAGTGCAAAGGATCAGGGGAATGACGGAGTGGTAAAGTATAGGCATGACAAAATACAGCAATAGGATACAGGCATAGAAAGTAGAAGTTAGGAATAGGAAAAAGTCATATTACAGATTTAGCATGTAAGTCAAAAGAGACAAGACATGGTAAAGTACTAAAAGAAAAGATTCAATTTCATGTTGAGCAGTAGAAGCATAAATAGAAGAAAATCAGGAAGATAATGAACTGAAACAATATTAATAAACACATTGATTGGAGACTTGAAGGTTAATTAGGACATACCAGTAAGAGGGCAAAAGCAGGATGTAAAGAGCAAAGTGGTAATACAATATTAGCCTTGGCTTATAGCCGGCTAATAATAAGCAAGAATAGAGAGCAACAAATAGAGCAAAGAGATACAGATAGAAAGAGCACAAGAGAGTAGTATATAGTGTAGATGTTTGTGTGTGTTTGTGTGATCAAGAGTGTGTGTAGTGTCCCTTTTGTAAAGAGAGAAGACAGGGTATATATAGTTTGAAAAACGAGTAGTCACATAGGTGAAGGGCACATAGTTATGGAAATACAACCAATTAGTATCAATTAAAACATTTGACTCCTTTAATTAAGGAGTCAAGTTCAAACGGAAAAGCAATCAATTTATAAGACTAATTTTTCTTCATTTGGAAAAAGGAAATCACATAATACATAAATAAAGTCAAGTACATAGTATATAATTAAAGAAGGTTGTAATAACATTACATTTATAAAGTAAACTAGGGTATTAGTTTGAAAATCAACTGAAAGGGATCTCGGATTCAATTGCAATCTCAGGGAATCCAAAATAGTTAAGGGAAGTATCATATGTGTAAGGAAAGCACTCAAATATTGGTACAGAATTACAAAGGACATACAGAATCACCTATTCAAGGAAGGCATCACATAAATATGGAAAGAATCCAAAATTAATACAGGATTATAGAGGGAATACACAATCATGTATCAAGGAAAATATCACAAGCTCGGGGATTCTTACACAAAAGGCAGTATAAAATCAATAGGTAAACAATCAATAAGGTCTCAAATTCCAAGGAATCCAGGGTTCACAAATAATAAATCAGGAACACTAACAAGCTGAAACCATAGAGAATCAAGGATTCAAATAGGAGCAACAGTGATGAATCGAATAAGTCACAGGCAAGAGGTCAAAAACCCTAGTAGTAAAACATATGAAATTAAGGACTCTCATGAAGTCAGTAATAAGAAAATAACAAGGAAAACATGATACGAGCAGAGATTAGAAATTCTAATGAACAAAGCATAGTACAGTCAAAGAAAACTTGAAGCATTCATGGGAAACAGGGATACCATAATATTCAAGGCAACAAGGAATCACAAAATACTCGTATAAACATAGTATAGGTAGCTAAATCAAAAGAAGAACTATTTTGAAAATGGGTCGAGGAACCATAGTTTTGAAGTTGTTTAAAAAGATGAGATTTTCCGGAGAAAACAATAGAGAAACTTCATAATATTGTAAATGTAAAACGGATCTTAAAAGAAAAACCAAGATACAGAAGATTAGGGTTTCGTGGAACGCAGAAAAGAGGGCAAACCTCAGAGATGGCATAGATTTAGGCCGGAGAGACTGTAACACTTACTCAAATGGCCGGGGAAAGGCCGGAAAATGGCAAGAGGCTCAAAGGAGGTGAGTGGACCGCTCCAGGCTTGTCTGAAGAACTCAGGGTATCACTGAGTAGGTGAGAGGCAGGTCGATGGTCAGGAGGTGATGGAGAACCAAGTTTCCGGTGAAAAGCCACCGGAGAAGACGACCAGAGACCATCGGAGAAGACAAAGTCAAGGAGACTTATGGAGAGTCATAGAGAGAGATAGAGAGATAGAGAGAGGAAACGTCTCGAAGGAAATGAGACGGAAAAGGGGGGGTTAGGTTAGAGATATTTTAGGTAATTAAAATCTGGGTCGTTGATCTGATCTGATCAACGGCTCAGATTGGGTCGGGTATTTGATGGGTTTTGGGCTGGGTTGGGTATTTAATGGGGTTTGGGCTGGGTAGGAATTGGGTTAATTAATTAGGTGGGTTAGGATTTAAAATCAGGCTAGAATTTAAATGAAATGTGGCTAGTTATTAAATACCCCAATAAATAGATAAGTAATTAAATAAACAACCAATAATTGTACAAAAAATGAAATTGAGTTTAAATAGATGAAATTACAGTAATTAAATAATATTAAGTATAAAACAAAATCCATAAGTTTCAAATTAAAATAATACACAATGTTCAATTGGGATATAATTGCAAAATTATTGTAATTGAAATTAAATAAGATCCAAGTGGCCAATTTACGAAAAATTGGATTTTAATAAGTAAAAGTGATTATAAATGACATACTGAACTGGAAAATATTTTGAAGTTATTTTAGAGCACAATTCATGAATTATAAAAAATATACAATATTAAATAAATAAGGAAATAATTTAGATAAATATATGGAAAAATTAGGAAAAATACTCATTATTGCAAAGAGTGATTTTGAAAGCTTATATACCGGTTTGAAAATAATTTGAGGAAAAGTTGGGTATCAACACTCCGGAACCAAAATACGGACCCGATACCAATGATTTTTAGCATTATTTATTTTCTTTTATTCATAAACATTTCAGCAAAATAATTTCTTTCAAAAATTGATTTCTAAAGCTTGGGACCTCGGAATTCATTTCCGGGCACTCGTCCAAGTCTCATATTTTACTGTGGACCTCTCCGGATCGTCGGAACACGGATCAGGGTCCGTTTACTCAAAATGTTGACCAAAGTCAACTTTTATCAAATTTAAATTCTAAAAATCACTATTTTTCATATTTTCACATAAAAGCTTTCCGGTTTCACACCCGGACTGCGCACGCAAATTGAGGTATTTAATTTTAGTCTTTTTATGGCTATTAAGCATGGATTGGAGTCTAATTTTATAAAATGACCCCTTGGGTCATCACAATCTCCACCTCTATAACACACGTTCGCCCTCGAACGAACATAGAAAATTACCTGAAGTGATGAAAAAGTGTGGGTATCTACTCTGCATGTCTGACTCAGACTCCCAAGTATTTGCCTCAACGGTCTGGCCTCTTCACTGCACTCGAACTGAAGGATAACACTTAGATGTCAACAGACGAACCTGCCGATCTAGAATAGCTACCGGCTCTTTCTCATAAGTCAAGTTCTTGTCCAACTAGACAGAGCTGAAATCTAACACGTGGAACGGATCACCATGATATTTTCGGAGCATAAACGCATGGAATACCGGATGAACTGAGGATAACCATGGAGGTAATGCAAGTTTATAAGTTACCTCCCCCACCTTATCAAGAATCTAAAATGGCCCGATATACCTAGGGCCCAACTTGCCTTTCTTCCCAAACCTCATAACACCTTTCATGGGCCACACACGAAGCAATACTCTCTATCCAACCATGAATGCTACATCACGAACCTTACGATCGGCTTAACGCTTTTGCCTAGACTGAGCTGCACAAAGTCTCTCTTCAATAATCTTGACCTTATCTAAGGCCTCCTGAACTAAGTCTGTCTCCAACACCTCTCCTAGCTCGAACCATCCAACTGACGATCTGCACCGTCTACCATATAACGCCTCATATCGAGCCATCTGAGTGCTCGACTAATAACTATTATTATAAGCGAACTCAGCTAGCGGTAAGAACTGATCCCATGAACCTCCAAAGTCAATAACACAAGCACAGAGCATGTCCTCCAATATTTGAATGGTACGCTCGGACTGCCCGTCAGTCTGAGGGTAAAATGTTGTACTTAACTCCACTCGGGTACCCAACTCACGCTGAACTTCCCTCCAAAAGTGCGAAGTAAACTGCGTACCCCAATCAGAAATGATAGACACGGGCACCCCATGAAGGCGAAAAATCTCCCGAATATACAACTCAGCCAACCGCTCTGAACTATAAGTACTAGCAACTGGAATAAAGTGAGCTGAATTAGTCATCCTGTCCACAATAACCCAAACCGCATCGAATTTCCTCTGAGTCTATGGGAGCCCAACAACGAAGTCCATAGTGATACGCTCCCACTTCCACTCAGGAATCTCTATCTGCTGAAGCAAACCACCAGGTCTCTGATGCTCATATTTTACCTACTGACAATTTAAGCAATGAGCCATATAAGCCACAATGTCTTTTTTCATCCTTCTCCGCTAATAATGTTGTTTCGAATCTTGGTACATTTTTGCTGCACCTGGGTGAATAGAATACTTGGAGCTGTGAGCATGCTCAAGGATCAATTCACGGAGGCCATCAACATTAGGCACACACAGCCTACCCTACATCATTAAAACGCCATCATCTCCAACTATAACCTGCTTGGCATCATCGTGACGAACCGTGTCTCTAAGGACCGCCAAATGTGGGTCATCATCCTGCCGCTCTAGGATACGATCAATTAGAGAAGACCGAGTGATAGTATAAGCTAGGACACTATTGGGAGAAATATCCAACCTCACAAATTGATTAACCAAAGTCTGAATGTCTGAAGCCAACGGTCTCTAGTTGACTGGGATATACGCAAGACTGCCCATACTCACCGCCTTTCTACTCAATGCATCGACCACCACATTGGCCTTCCTTGGGTGATATAATATAGTGACATCATAATGTTTTAACAACTCTAACCACCTCCGCTGCCTCAAATTTAGATTTTTCTGCTTGAATAAGTACTAGAGGATGCGATAGTCAGTAAAAATCTCAGACCGCACGCCATAAAGATAATGCCTCCAAATTTTCAAAGCATGTACAATAGCCGCCAACTCTAAATCATGAACAAGGTAATTCTTCTCATGGACTTTCAACTTACAAGACGCATCCGCAATCACCCGGCCATCCTGCATCAACATTGCGCCAAGGCCAACTCGAGAAACATCACAATACACTGTGAAAGAACCCGAATCGGATTGTAACACCAACACAGGTGCTGAGGTCAAGGTTGTCTTGAGATTTTGAAAGCTCGCCTCACACTCATCTGACCATTTAAATGGGGCACCTTTTTGAGTCAATTTAGTCATTGGGGCTGCTATGGATGAAAACCCCTCTACAAAACGACGGTAGTAACCGGCCAAACCCAAGAAACTCCTAATCTCCGTGGCTGTGGTGGGTCTAGGCCAGTTCTTGACTGTCTCTATCTTCTTAGGATCAACCTGAATACCCTCAGCCGATACGATATGACCTAAAAAAGCTACCGAATCTAACCAGAACTCACATTTAGAAAACTTGGCATACAATTGATTATCCCTCAAAGTCCGGAGTGCTATACGGAGATGCTGCTCATGCTCTTCTTGACTACGGGAGTATATAAGAATGTCATCAACGACCACTATCACAAAAGAGTCCAGATGTGGCTTAAAAACCCGATTCATTAAGTCCATAAAGGCCGCTGGAGCATTAGTCAGCCCAAAAGACATAACCAAGAATTCATAGTGCCCACACCTCGTACAAAATGTTGTCTTAGGGATATCAGACGCTCTAATCTTCAGTTGATGGTAGCCTGACCTCAAATCAATTTTCGAAAACACTCTAGCACCCTAAAGCTGATCAAATAGGTCATCAATCCTTGGCAACTGATATTTATTCTTGATAGTAACTTTATTCAGCTGCATGTAGTCTATGCACATTCTCATTGACCCTTATCTAGCAAATCTTGTAAATGTTCTTTCAATTCTTTCAATTCTGGTGAGGCCATCCGATATGGAGGAATGGAGATGGGTTGAGTGCCCGGAGCCACATCAATACATAAATCAATATCCCTGTCGGGCAGCATACCCGACAGGTCTGCAGGAAATACCTCAGGAAACTCACGCACGATTGGAACTAACTCTATAGAAGATACCTCAGCATCATACTCACGAATATGAGCCAAATAAGCCAAACACCCATTCTCCACCATGCGACGAGCCTTAGCATATGAAATTACCCGTCTGGGAGGATGACCAGGAGTCCCTTTCCATTCTAATCGAGGCAACCTCGGTAAGGCTAAAGTAACCGTCTTGGCGTGACAGTCTAAAATGGCATAATATGGAAACAACCATTCCATGCCCAATATAATATCAAAGTCAACCATGTCTAGAAGTAAAAGATCAACACTATTTTCATGACCTTTAATGACTACGCGCACGAACAATATACTCGATCTACCACAATAGCATCCCCTACCGATGTAGACATATAAACAAGAACACTCAAGGGATCATGGGGCATCAAATACTAGGCAAAATAGGAGGAAACATACGAATACGTAGACCCCGGATCAAACAAAATAGAAGCAGCTCTATCACAAACTGAGATGATAACTGTAATAACAGCGTCGGAGGATTTTGCCTCAAGCCTAGCTGGAAAAGCATATAGTCAGGGCTAAGCCCCACCACCCTGAACCACACCTCTGGGAGGACCTCCACCTCTAGCAGACTGACCTCCACCTCTAGCTATATGTCCTCCACCTCTAACATTCTGGCCTCTACCTCTGACTACCTGACCCCTATCCCTTGATGGCTGGGCAGGTGGTACTGTAGTTGGTGTCGGAACTATGGAACGAGAACCTTGGTACTGATGCTGACTACTCAGAAATCTCGGACAAGCTCTCCGAATATGCCCATATTCACCACACTCAAAACATCCCTCCTCATATGAGGACTGAACCTGACAAATCGGTTGACCACGATAATAACTCTGCAAAGGAGATGCTCTTATAGGAGCTGAAGGAGCACTGTAGACTGGCTTAGTAGAAGGAGGTACATAAGAATCACGACCCCCTGAAGTACCATGTGAAACCTGTAGCGCTAAATTGAATGGCCTGGATGAATGGACTCTAATAAATGAAGTCCCGCCTCCAGATGAGGCACCACTAAAAACATTGGAATGGTGAGGTCTCTTGTTTGACCCCTGACCTCCCATCCCAAGAACTGACTCAACCCTCCTAGCTATATTAGCTGCATCCTGAAGGGAAATCTCGGACCCTGTTTCCTTGGCCATCTATAACCTAATGGGTTGAGCAAGGCCATCAATAAGCCGTCTGAACCTCTCCCTCTCTGTGGGCAATATAAGGATAGCATGTCTAGCCAGATCCACAAAACGGGTCTCTTACTGAGTCACAGTCATATTGCCCTGCTGTAGTGGCTCAAACTGACGACGCTTATCCTCTCGAGTAATGGAAGGTAAGAACTTCTCAAAAAAGAGATGAGAAAATGAATCCCAAGTAAGAGTAGGTGATCCTACTGGCATAGTCAGCAAATAATCTCTCTACCATTTCTTGGCGGAACCAGTCATTTGAAAAGCTGCAAAATCGACCCCATTGGTCTCCGAATATCCATATTACGCAACACCTCATGACAACTATCCAGATATTCCTGTGGATCCTCCAAAGTAGCACCACTGAAATGGACAGGAAATAGCTTAATGAACTTGTCAAGTCTCCACAAAGCATTTGATGACATGGCTAACCCATTAGCGGGCGGCACTGCTGCAACTGGCTGAATTACCCCAACGGTATTGGTCACTGGAGTCTGAACCTGAGGAGTATTCTGAACTGGAGTGTGGGTAGTAGGAGTCGGGACCCCTCTTCCAGCCTGAGATACGGCTGCTGCAACAGGAAAAGTACCAGTCTGGGCCACACTCTCCATAAGGCCCACTAAACGGACCAAAGCATCCTGAAGAACTACGATAGCAATAAACCCCTCGGGAATCTGAGTTGGTCCCACTGGTACAATCTGAGCCGGAACCCCCTCATTAATCTCAATCTGGGGTTCCGCAACTGTGGCTGCTGCCTGAGCAATGGGCTGAGTCCTGCCCCTGCCTCGGCCTCTGCCCCTAGTAGGAGTTGCTGTTGTTGGAGGTTCGGAATTTTAGTCAGCGAAAGATGAAGCACGTGTTCTCGCCATCTGCGAGAGAATAGAAGAATCCAAATTAGTATTTGAGATACAAGAATCGCACTATAGAATAGAAATAAAAATGGAGTTGTTTCCTAACTCAATAGCCTCTGAGAGATAAGTACAGACGTCTCCGTATCGATCCTTCTGACTCTACTAAGCGTGTTCGTGGATTATGGGACCTAAGTAAACCTAGTGCTCTGATACCAACTTGTCACGACCCAAATTCCCAACCTTAGGGATCGTGATGGAGCCTAACACCACACTTTCTAGGCAAGCCAATGTTAGAATTCTATTGACTAAGTTTCTCAATTATTTGCTTAGGCGTAAATAAATCAATTTAAAATGGACTTAATTAACATAATTTCCAAGAACCTCAAAACAAAATGATAATAATAACCAACTAAATGAAACGAACAACGAACTGATTATATAATCAACTCTAAGACTACCCCAAGGTCTGATGTCACAATCCACGAACTACTAAAGAATACTACAAGTAATGGCTGAAAGAAATAGTGTAATTGTTCTGAATAATATAAAATAGTGTATGTAGAAATAGGAGAAGACTCTCGGAATCTGCGAACGCCGGCAGATGTACCTCGTGTCTCCAAATGAATCGGGTGGTCGTCCTGGAATCCTCTACTGCTGACTAGTACCTGGATTTGTGCAAAAGAGCACAAAGTATAGTATCAGTACAACCGACCCCATGTACTGATAAGTACTGAGCCTAACCTCGGTCAAGTAGTGACGAGGCTAAGTCGGGGCTTCAACAATATAATCGATAGCAACAATAAATAATAAAGCCAGAAAGAAATCTAAAAAAAAAGATAAATAAGTGCTACAACAAAATAAAATAACTCAACTATAACCAATTCTCAAATAACTCTTCAAAGTGCCAAACTTTAACTTTGAATAAAAATAGTACTGAAATATTAAAAGAGTAGTAAAATAGACATTTTTAACCTTTCAAAACTTTTATTTTTCTTGTTCTTCTAAAAATCAGTAAAATATAAATGTCCTCCCTTATCGTTCCTTGTTGCGGCGTGCAACCCGCTCCCGCCTGTCCTCCCTTGTTGCTCCTCCCTAAATTATCACCCTTATTACTCATGTTGCGGCGTGCAACCCGATCCCACATGTCCACCCTTATCACTCCTTGTTGCGGCGTGCAACCCGCTCCCACCAGATATATCATATCAATTTATTTATAAGTTTCAGAATTCAGGCCAAGCCTTTCACAATATTTTTTGTCTCCACATTTAAGAATAATAAACTGTATTTTTCTCATAACTTCATCAATATCCTCTCAATCATGAAACCAACAAGAATATCGAATATAAATATTTATTTCGTAAAAACAATGCCAAACCTCTCAACCATTTTTATATCTCAAGGAAACCTGATCAAACAACCAATACTCTTTCCGAATAGTCACAACAACATCCAACAACAAATCAACAAGGCCAAATAGTCATACAAATAATAATGCACATATAACAATTAAGACGATAATCAAATAAATGGGGAACATGAAAGGGGATCATGTTTAACAACCAATTTGGGTGGTGCATAGATACTTGTCACCACATCTATACACCACGCCCATGCATTTCACATAACAAACAAGTGGAGAGTCCTATTCCCTCAAGCCAAAGTTAGACCAAACACTTACCTCAATTTCGCAAGCCACTCACTGCTCAATTATTGCTTTTCATTTTGAATTCACCTCTAACTTGCTCGAATCTAATCAAAATTAACTTAAAATCATTAACTAATGCTAAAGGAACTGACTTTATTGAAAAATATAATTTTTCCTAAGTTTTCTCAAAAAAAGTGAAAACCCAACCCCGGGCCCGCTTGGTCTAAACTCGGGGTTCGAATCAAATTACGTTTACCCATTCACCCACGAACCCAAATATGCTAATTGTATTGAAATCTGACCTTAATTTCATATAAAAATTCACTTTTTACAAACCCTCGATTTTTACCATGAAAATTCTTTATTTTTGCTTTAAAAGTGATGCAAAATAATAAGGAATTGAAAGAGCAAAGTTTGGAATTGATTACATGTGAATTGGGGATGAAGCTTTTTGAAAAACAAATCGTTTTTAGGGCTGGAACCTCGAAAAATTGGAGAAGAAAGGGTTCTGCCCGGTTTTTAA
>ML290290.1:0-57901 GCA_005239495.1 Nicotiana undulata | reverse complement strand
CACTAAGTCCTTAGAGATCAGCTTGTTCAGTTGAGTTAGACTTGCATGACCAAGTCTTTTGTGGCACAGGAGGGGATCACTGTCCATCACACTAAGGCAAGTGAGTTCATTGTCAGACAGTGTGGACAAGTCAATGACATAGATATTGTTCATTCTTTTTCCCTGCAAAACAATCTTGTCAGTAAGCAGGTTGATCACAAAACATTTTGTGGAAGTAAAAGCGACAAGGTTACCTCTGTCACACAGTTGTGACACACTGATAAGGCTATATTTCAAGCCATCTATCAGATACACATGTTCAATTGAACGTGTGTCATCTTTACCTACCTTGCCGACCCCTATTATTTCACCTTTCTTTCCGTTTCCAAATGAGACATTTCCTCCTTTGAGGTTTTCAAGTGAAAGGAATCGTTCCTTATTCCCTGTCATATGCTTAGAACAACCACTATCCAAAAACCAAAACTGGTTCCCTCCCTTCACGTGTACCTTCAAAAGAAATCAGGGGTTAGTTTTAAGAACCCAAACTAGTTTGGGTCCCTTTACATGAGAGAATGGATGAACCAGATTTTTTCTGGCCCAATTTGGTAGTCAATTTTTCTTTTTAATGAATCTCTCATTTTTCTGACTGGCCTTTTATTTTGCAGAACACTCATATTTAGAGTGGACAGTCTTCCCACAATGGGTGCAAATTTTATTTTCAGGGAGAGTGAGATACTTGCTTTTGGGATCCCATTTAGGCAATTGACTCCCAAAACCAAGCCCTCTCCGGTTGCTACTATGATTCTCTTGGAGCCATATTAAAGCATCAGAAGACCTATTCCACTTACGTGTTCTATCAAATTCATGTATGACTTTGCCAAGTTCTTCTTTAAGAGACTTTATCTGATCATCTTTGGCATACATTTTATCTTTCAATTTACCTAAGTCTTCTTATAACTTCGCATGAGAGTGATCAACTACATTTTTACTGGATCTTAGTCTTAACTTTAAATTTTTAGTTTTTAGTTCTAGAATCTCAGCTTTGAGTGGTTGAACCTGGTTCATCAAGACAGTGTTTTTCTTTTCAGATTCACTGACCCTTATTTCCAGATCCATGCATTTTGCTCTCAGCATTGCACACTCTTTAGATAGTTGATTTTTCTCTTTAGTTGTCTCCTTAGAATCATCAATGAAGTCAAGTAGCAACTCAGAGAGTTTCTTCTTAGATAGAAACTTTATTTTTGTTTTAAGATGTGAGATACTTGCCTGTGGTTATTCATAAGTCTCCTCATCAGATTCTCCGATTGCCATGAGAGCTTGATCTTTTGTCTCACCATCTTCTGATTCTTCATCTGAACTTTCCCACCAAGCAGCAACCATAGCCTTTGTAGTAGTTTTCTTGGGTTGGACCATTTCCTTCTTCCTGTTCTTTCTTTCATATCTCTCCTTCCTCCATTCTACTTCCCACGGGGGGCAAGTCTTGTTGAGATGATCAGTTTTTTCACACTTGTAGCATCCCTCATTAGCTGGCCTTTCAGAAGCCTTTGCCTTGTTGAAGTTTCCCCCTCTAGAGATGCCTTTCTTCCTCATGAGAAAGTTTCTTAATTCTTTGGTGATCATGGCTATCTCATCATCCTCCATATCTGCTCCCTCTGTGATCCTTAGTGCTAGACTTCTTTCTTTCTTTAGGGCATCCATTTTCATGGTCTGCCTTCTGAGTTCATAAGCATTAAGGTTTCCAATCAACTCATCTAGTCTAAGGGTTGCCATATTTTTGTATTCCTGAATGGAATTTATCTTGCTTTCTCAGGAGATAGGCAGAACCCTTGTCAAGATCTTCTCAACCTTGTCTTCTTCAAGGATGACTCTTCCAAGAGACTTGAGTTCATTAGTCAAGGTTATGAACCTGTGTACACCTCCTGAATTGTTTCACCTTCCTTCATAGTGAAGTTTTCATACTGAGAGTATAGCAATGTACCTCTAGACCTCTTCACTTGAGTTGTTCTTTCATGTGCCACTTGTATAGTATCCAAAATTTTCTTGGCAGTGCTACAGCTTTGGATTCTGTTGTATTCATCTGGGCCTAGTCCACACACTAGCCACTTCTTGGCCTTGGCATTCTTCTCCCATTTCTTCAGATCCTCAGTTGTGCAGTCAGCTCTAGTTTTAGGCACATCTACTCCTTTAGCAGTTTTCTTCATTTTTGCAAGTGGTCTATCAGTGACTATGTCCCAGAGTTCATAGTCCTCTCAAATAAGGTGATCCTTCATTCTATTCTTCCACCAAGAATTGTAATGGCCGTTGAAGAGTGGTGGTCTTGCAGTTGATTGACCTTCCCAGTTCCCAGGTGGTCCACTCATCTTGATCTTTTCCTAGGTGTTAGCCTCTTCAAGGATAACCCGCTCTGATACCAATTGATGTTTTTGACTTCAATACTACACAATATTACAAGTTAATTGTGCAGTACCCAATTTTCGAGTGCTGTCTAATAAGAAGAACCAGGTTCTTCTTAGTGTACTACTTACTACTGTTTGCGGAATATTTAAACAGTAATAGTAAAGACACAAAGAATTTTTACGTGGAAAACACCTGGCTCAAAAGGTGAAAAAAACACGACCTACTCCTCAGTAGGATTTGCTCAAACTATTCACTAAACTCTGAGCCAAAAACGGACTTACAAAATAAACTCTTTTGTAATCCTAGGACTAACTCTAATCCTCTTTGTATCAACTAGCCTCTAGCTAATTTCTACAGAATTCAAGCTAACTCTAACTTGATCAGTTTGTACCTATTACAATTGCTTCTATGAAAGCTGATAAGATACAGTATTTAAACTCCTACTACAATCAACTAGACTCAATATACAAACAATGAAACTGTTCCTTCTAGTTTAATTGTAGCCTTTGTATCGCACACAATTCTGCTTGCAAAACCTCTGGAACGTTTGCTTCAGAACTTGATTCATTTTTTCACTTGTGTGTCTCTTTTTCAGCAGTATTACATTGATTATTTATAGAGTCTGTTTGTTGAGTCCATGATTCAATTCTGATTCATCTCTTCCTTGGTAAACGAGTTTGAGTGTAACTCAACTTCCTTCCTCTATTTCTGTCCTAGCCGAAGTCAACTTCTATCTTCTCTTATCAATTTGCAACATTTTCGTATTAGGAGACATTCCCTTAGTTCTTTGATACTTAGCAATCACTAATATCTCCTAGACTTGTACGATTCGTGATCCAACTACTTCATTTAGAAGTGTATGCTATGATGGACCTGGTTCAACTGGACACCTTTTGTCAATCTTCAAAACCCATTCAGTGACATGGGCCAACAGTGACTCTCCGCTGTCATATACCTCCTCCCCCGGAATAATATTGCCTAAAGGATCAGCCATATGTACCTGTGTTGAATTTAAACACACACGTTAGCAAAAGGAAGGAAAGAACAACAATTTACACCATTATTCAAGTAGATAATCAACATCGTTAAAGCTCCCCAGCAACGGCGCCAAAAAGTGATTGGCTCCCACCTATACCACTAAAGAGTAGCAAGGAAGGGGTCGAAGCAGCTTTTACCCAAACAGGTCAGGATCAATTTTCGCAGGGAGCTATGTAAGTGGGAGTTGAGTGTCTAAGTGATCTAGTGGTGAGTCATGCTCTTAATTACACTTCTCATAAAAGGGGTTTTGTAATTATGCTAATGTTTAACCTAAGAGAGATTATGAACTAACTATCTATGATCTTTTTGTGGATTTTCTCAGTTGATTAAAAGCACTAGGTCTATGACATACTCCTAGGTGACTGGATAATAGGATCTAAAATTGAGAATAACCTTGTGAGTTGTGGGTGAATGGCATAACCTCATGCTAAGTTGTTCACCCAATACCTCTCGATAATTCGGGTGACTTTGCCCTAATTGGCCTTCTCAAGCAGAATTGGGTGTTTTCATTGAATCACATGAATTGGCTCAAGTCGGGTATAGTTATCTCTAGAATCCACCCTTTCGTTGGGGCTACCAATCTCTTGATTTCACCCTAATACCTTGCTAGGCTGATTACCTAGACTTGGGTCATCTTTCTCAAGAGTAATCCCTAGTCATGAAGGCTTGAAATAGTGTTTGCAACCACTAAATGTGAGATTTATGCACAAATTAGGCTAAAAACCAAACACCCATACACAAAATCACCCTAAAATTGAAGACCCATTACTTACCCACACTAGGGTTGGGTCACAACCCTAGCTTAAGGGTCTAGCTACTCATAATTGAAAAAGAAACTGAAGTAGAAGATGAAATTAAGCTCATAATTATAAATTACAAGATAGAAATTGAAGAACTATCGTAGAAGCTAAGCTAAAATTACTCAAACTAGTCAACAAACACTATTCACGTGTTTCCTTAAATGCTGATAACCTAAAAAAATGAGAAAAAGATCTATTTATACTAGGCTAAAAATACTGGAAAACAACTGCCCCTACGGAGAATTCGCTCTCATCGTATTTATAAGCGTTTCGGCGGATGGACTTCCGTTGCAGCGGAATAATGACCGTTGCAGCGGTCTTGGACTTTGTAGCTCTCTGATTCATCTTTTTCGCTCCCAGCGGATTACTGAAGCGCTTCAGCGGTGGCTGGAACGCAGCAGCGGAAACATACCGCTGACCGCGAAAGCTTGGATCCCAACTTTTGCTGACTCTCTGATCTTCACAAAATGCGTCCAGCGTAATAGTGGGCGTTGTAGCAGTAGATGAAATGCTGCAACAGAATAATAGCACGGTCGGCGCTAAGCATAGCCTCAAAAACACCTCTCTGAAGTTTGGCTTGCGGGGCAGCAGAGAGAAATCCGCTGCAGCGGAGTGACAAACGCTGCAGTGGAAAAGTAAGCGTGCAGTGTTTCAGCTCCGCTGCAGTGGAAAAGTAAGCGTGCAGCGTTTCAGCTGGGTTCTGGGATTTTGCAAATCTTGCTCCTTTTTGAGATCTTTTTGGATCAATATTCACATATCGACTCAATTTCTGCAATTTGAACAACTTGCATCAAAATGTGGGAGTATTTGAGTCAAATTGGCCTAAAAATCTAAGAAAACGGGAGTAAATAGTAGTACAAATCACTAGTTATCATGATGGCACTTATCGTGGAACTGGGTCAGCCAATTTAATACTCAAAACGTAAAGAATCTTTCGTTTATATCATTACTAAACTGATAATCCATAAACGTTTAACGATATGCCGAATGTTTAAACACAACCCCAATATCCCGTAGTCACTGGGTCACGAGCATCTAATGAAAATACATAAGTCTAACACAACTTTTCTAATACAAAGTGAGTCTAGGGAGTGTAACTACTACAGAGATAAGAAGGAGAAAAGCAGGGTTGCGGACGCGTGCAGCTACCTTGCAAAATCTCCGAGAGTCCCTGGACAAATAATCAACTCACTCCGCCTTAGCACCTGGATTTGCACACAAGGTGCAGGGAGTAATGTGAGTACGCCAACTCAGTAGTAATAAAAGTAAATAAAGTCTAAGAACTACGAAACACATAAAATAAGTCATCAATCCACATCAAATACGGTTCTTCCTTCAAAATCATAGGTACGACAATTCATAATGCTTAAAATCGATTTCAGTAAAAATCCTTTGAAATTATACCTTTCAATAGTTTCCATAGAACTTCAAGAAAATTTAGTATAAAAATGATAGAAATCATAAATAGCCTCTCAGGCAAAACATATTTCATAAAGTGCCCCTCGGGCATAACATCACTCAGAATCAGTCACTCAACATACCTCACAATCACTCGGAATCAGCCTCTCAGGAAATCCTCACAGTCACTCATGCCTCATAATCACTCGTCGCTTGGCACTCGGCACTAGCACTCAGTAGGTACATGCGCTAACTGGAGGTGTACAGACTCCAGAGGGGCTCTTACAGCCCAAACACTATAACAGGCCATCTCGTGGCATAATCACTCAGGCTCTCGGCCTCTTACATATCATAAACAGTGTAACATGATGCGGCACGCAGCCCGATCCCATAATATTCTCACAACATTGGCCATCAGCCTCACTTAGTCATAAACTCTCAAACATCCACTTGAGCTATCAGTAAAACGGGGTACTCGACCCAAAATATCATTTTATACCTCAAAATAGCGTAAATAAGACTGAGTTTCGAAACCAGTTAAACATAATATGACTGAGTGTAAATCATAAGTCAACACAATGAGGAATAGCAGTAAGAAGCCCCCAAAGGGTCCAAACACTTGGAATGAGGCCCAAATACGGCATGAGGCCCAAAACATAGTAATAATCCTTAAAATATAAAATATCATATGATTTGTAATCAAATACGCAACTTATTAGTTGTTACGGGACGGACCAAGTCACAATTTCCCAACAGTGTATGTCACACACTCGTCATCTAGCATGTGTGCCACGCCAAAACAGTGATACAATGTGAAGTCTAGGGTTTCATACCCTTAGAACAAGATTTACAGTCATTACTTACCTCAAACTGGACAAGACTCTAGCCCGCGATGCTCTTGACTCTCGATTCGGCCTCCAAATGCTTCGAATCTATCCAAAATCAGTATATTATCATCAATATAAGCTAAGGGAATGAATCACATATGAAAATTATCAAATTAGACCACAAATCCAGAAATTGGTCAAACCCGACCCCCCAGGCCCACGTCTCAAAATCCAACGAAATTCACACAATTAGGGAACCCATTCACTCACGAGTCCAACCATACTAGTTTCATTCAAATCCGACTCCAATTCGATGTTCAAATCCCCAAAAATTTATTTTATGAAGTTTCTACAATTTTCCCCAAATTTCTACCGCAAAGGACTAATCAAATGATGAAATCATTGATACATTCATGTATATTAACCAAATTCGAGTTAGAATCGCTTACCCCGGTGTATTTCTTGAAAAACCTCAAAAAATCGTCACAAACCGAGCTCCCTAGGTCCAAAATTTGAAATAGTGCCCTAGATCCCGTATATATAGTGCATTTTCGGATCTACATTGCACTGACAGTGGAATTTCGGGCGCTGCAGCGGAACCCACCTCTGCGGACGCAAACAATTAGCGTTGACCGCGCTTTTGGATGCTGCAGTGATAGGCTTCAGTATTCTGGCCATAAATTTCTCTACAAATGTCCAAATTATGATTTCTTCAGCATTCTGGAAACTAGACACAACGGGATACAACTTTTGTTTTCGAATCAACTCCAAATTCCTTCATGTTCAAAAGATATAGTCTCCCGAAGTCATACTAGTGAATCTGCAGATCGTGCTTTGAAGCGCCTTGTCGCCCAAAATTGCGCCCTCAACGGAAATTATTCCACCCCAGCGAAATTTTCCTTCGCCCTCAGCGATATATAAGCACCAGAACCATGCTTGAGTTTCGGTAATGCCCGGACTCGCTCGAAACTCACCCGAAATACACTCGAGGCCCTCGGGACCTCAACCCAAACATGCCAACACATCCCATAACCTCGTTCAAACTTTGTCAATCCTTCGAACCACTCAAAACGATGCCAAAGCACCAAATCAACATCGTATTCAAGCCTAAGAACTTAGAAACTTCAAAAATTTGCCAACGATGCCGAAACCACCCAAACCACGTCCGAATGAACTTAAATTTGCGCACAAATCCAAAATGGCACTACGAACCTGTTTCAACTTTCGAAATTCTATTTCGACCCCGATAGCTAATTTTCACTACCGATCGGAAATCGCCAAAAATTCAATTTCTCCAATTCAAGCCTCATTCTACTCCGTATCTCCAAACAACATTTTGAGCACACTCCTAAGTCCAAAATCACCTAACGAAGCTATTCAAGCCATAAAAACACATTTCGAGATCATTTACCTATAAGTCAACTTCCGGTTGACTTTTCCAACTATTAAGCCAACTTAAGAGACTAAGTGTCTCATTTCTCTCCACCACCACTTCGAACCCATCCAACCGACCACACACAACATAATAGAGCTGAGCCACATATAATGAAGCAGAAATGAGGGAAACGGGTTTAAAACTCTCAGAACAACTGATCGGGTCATTACATACACGTACTTTATTACCCTATTGGTTTAAGAAGACAAACATTGATGCTACCGATCATTTATACGTACTCCGTCTACTTGTATTATATATGAGAATTGTTCTATTGGCACGTGAGTCATCCGTGCAGTTATCAGTTGTAATGAGGGAACAAGATGTAAAGTGATTTAGGGTTCATGAATTGGGACTCGTGAATTGTATGAGTTTTGGGGTTTGGTACCTCGTGGGGATTATTGTACAAACCTGGCGCGAAAGCAGATATTCTTATCAAGTTGAACTTGTATTTCTTTTATTTGGTTTCACCGGATTTAAGTTGTGTCCAACTTACCCTATTGTGTTATTACTTATGGTGCCCCGCTGCTAATTGTTGCTTCTATTTTCTATTGCAAGCACCATTTTTTGTAGCCATTATGCGTATTTCTGTTGAGATATCATACTCTGTTAGTTCTACACTTATACCTGTTTAGGTTATCTAGTCTAGTAGGTGTTTTGACTGTCCCTCGTCACTACTCCACTGAGGTTAGTCTTGATACTTACTGGGTACCGTTGTGGTACTCATACTATACCTCTACATTTTTATGCAGATCTAGGAAATTCGAGGTCAGCCGATCGCTAGCTAGTTGTACGGATCTTGTTGTGGAGACCCAAGGTAAACATGTTGTTGCGTTCACAAGCCTCGGAGTCATCTTATGTTATTGTACTTGCAATGTTTATCTTTATTTTGAAACAGTTGTATTTAGATATTCTTTTATCAAACTCAGTAGAGCTTATGACTTGTACTGCTGGCTTATGGAATTGTAATGGTGTGTAAGATTTTTATCTCATACTCATCGTTTCATGGTTGATTCTTATATTAATTCAATAAGTGTTAGGCTTACCTAGTCTTAGAGACTAGGTGTCATCACGGCATCCTACGGAGGGAAATTGGGTCGTGACAAGTTGGTATTAGAGACCTAGGTTCATAGGTGCTACGAGTTATAAGCGAGTTTATTAGAGTCTTGAGGATCGGTACGGAGACGTTTGTACTTGTCTTCAAAAGGCTACAGAACTATTAGGACATCTCCATTTCTTTCATTTTTGTCGTGCAATTTTATTGATCTCGAATTTTTAGCTTTTATCATTTTATTCTCTCACAGATGGTGAGGACACGAGGTGCAGCTATTTATGACGCCGCCCCCGGAGTAGGTGTCGCTAAGGGTAGAGGCCGAAGAGGAGCATGTGCCGCAGCTAGGGCACCTACCAGAGCATCAGCTAAGGAGCCTTCAGTAGCTCCAGTTGGGGGACAGGTACCGGAGGCACCTGTTGTTACCCCAGACTCCAAGAGACTTTAGCACAATTCCTAAGCATGTATGGTACATTGGCTCAGGCGGAGTTGATTTCGGTTGTGCCAACTACTTTACAGATCGGGGGAGGGAATCAGACTCCTGCTACCCGTACTATAGAGCATCGAGTACACATTGGTCAGGTTCCAGGTGTCATGGAGACTCAGCTTGTGGTCCCAATTCAGCCCATGGTTAGGGAAGCTGCATCTGAGGAAGAACATCTTAGACTTGCAAGGTTCAAGAAGTATGACCCTCTTGCTTTTAGTGGTTTGGCTTCAGAGGGAGCAGAGGGTTTTCTAGAGGAGTGCCATCGCATTCTCCGTACTATGGGTATTGTGGAGGCGAGTGGGGTTTATTTTACTACGTTCCAGCTTAAGGGAGTTGAATATCAGTGGTGGCAAGCATATGAGTTGGGTAGCCCGGCGAATGCAACTTCACTTTCATGGGTTCAGTTTTTGGAGATGTTCTTAAGAGAGTTTGTTCCTCATACCCTTCGGGATGCATGGCGCGCAGAGTTTGAGAAGCAGCACCAAGGCACTATGTCCGTGTACGAGTATGTCGTTAGATTAAGTGATTTTTCCAGACATGCACCTATTTTGGTTGCTACAGTTAGAGAGCGAGTTTGTAGTTTCATGACATGATATCCGGTTTAGCATGGCTTGGGAATTTGAGTCAGATGTTCCATTTCAGCAGGTGGTGGAGATCGCTGCACCAAATGATGATGTACATATATGTGTTTTGATCTGTTATAGAGGAGCATCATTTGTATTTTGTTTCGCTTCTTCCTATCCGGATGAGTCCTCTAATTTTGCTTCATATGTGAGTGAGTTTCATGATTTAGTACTCGGCTTATGTGTTTATCCATGCTGGGAGATTCTTTAGTGGTACCCCATGTATAACGTTTTGTTTTATTCATTATTGAGAGTTATGATATTTTGAGTGACTTTTTGTTCCTCATTTCCATAGTTTTGATGTGAATTCTAGGTGATGGGTTACAACTTGTGATTTAGATGTTCTACCGGTGTGAGAATTCAATATGTGTGGTGATTTCATCGACGGAATTGAATTAGTGTAAGGTTTATGCTGGTATGATGTGTATTCGACTTGCGATTCAGAGTTGAGGGTGAGACCCTCGCGGTGTCATGTGTTTCGAGGTGTTTGAATCGGGCTACGTGCAGCAGTGGAGTTATATCAGGATGAGATCCTTGTGATTTGTTTATATGTTTTGGTTCTCCCTTGTGTAATTGGTACGTGGTATGGTACTGATAGGTAGTTATGCCTGTCAGGCTTGTTTGATAGTTCTCTTATGTGTTTCTCCTTACATATTTAGTCATATTCGTGTTGTGCTTATTGAGTTTTAGCTTGCGCAGTGTGTGCCCCGGTGGTGTTAGATGTGACTTATTGACACAGGTAAATAGTTTTGAGTTATTCATGTTTCTAGTATCGTTGTCAATGTCGTGAATGTTCAAAGTAGGGTTCCAACGGGTATGAGGCTAATCGCCGGTACTGGATTTGATTATGGGCAGCTACTGTGGCTAGAGTTGTTGTTAAAAGTATATGTGTGATGTGTTACATCGTCTAGTTGTACCTTGTGGGTTTATCCATAAGTTGTTACAACTTGTTGAGGCTGATACCAGGTGTGGATATAGGTATCGGGTCTTTTGGAGATGATCGGATGGTGAGAATCACGGTTGTAAGGCTTATTGGTATTGGTGGAAGGGATAAATTTCAGTTGAGATGGTGTCGTCGGGCTTAAGTAGATTGGGGTAACATGGGATCACCTGCGGGTGTATGTATGGTGAGTTCACTCAGTGATTTGATGACTTCGGAATGGTTTTTGACACATTCGAGGATGAACATTTGTTTAAGATGGGGAGGATGTAACGATCCGACCGGTCATTTTGAGTATTAGCGCTCTATTCAGTGGTTTAAGGTCTCGAGCAGCTCCGTATTATGTGTTATGACGTGCGTGCGTAGCCAAGTTCGGACTTCGGATGATTCGGGATTGATGTGGAAGAAGGATTCGTGTTTTAGAAGCTTCAACGGTAAGAGTTGACCAGAATTTGACTTGTGTGTATACTCCTCTGAAATAGTGTTTTGATAATTCCAAATGCTTCGTATGGTGATTCTGGACTCAGGCGTGCGTCGATATTTGGATTTGGAGGTCCGTAGGACAATTTGAAGCATTTTGATGAAAATTGAAAACTTGAAGTTTTTGGAAGGTTGAAAGATTTGACCGAGAGTTTACTTGGATGATATTAGGGTCGGATTTAAATTTCGAAGCTGGATTAGCTCTGTTATGTCATTTCGGACTTGCATGCAAAATTTGACGTCATTCCGGGTTGATTTGATATGTTTCGGCATGAGTTTTGGAAGTTGGAAGATTTGAAAGTTCATAAGTTTGATTTGAGGTGTGATTCATAATTTTGACTTTATTTGATGTGATTTGAGGATACGATTAGGCCATTATGGTGTTACGGGACTTGTTGGTATGATCAGACGAGGTCCCGAGTGGCTTGGGTGAGTTTCAGATAGGTTTAGGTTGTGTTGCGCTTATTGTTTATGCTCCGGCGTAATTTCTTCAAGCATAAATGGTACCATATTAAGAATATGAGCTCCAAATTCAGATTTTATTGAACCATATATCCGTATCGTAATTACAGAACCATAGCAAAAAGAATCGTCAAATTCAAACATCGTATGAGAGAGCTATGCGCATTTTCGTGTCGGGGGACTGTTGGTTTCTGGTATGGTCGCAATTGTGAACATTTCTAACGCAATTGCAATGCCAAGTTCGCAATTGCAAACATCTTGTCGCAATTGCGACCTTTTCCAACCATGTTCTTGTTCGCAATTGCGAAGGCTTCTTCGCTTTGGATCGCAAATGCAACATTTGCAGCTTGTTTCCAGCTGTGTAATTCGAGTTTTTGCTTCATTTTGTAATATTTTTTAACCCTAGGTCTGAGAGTGGGCGATTTTGAGAGAGGAATTTCATCTACAATCGTTGGGTAAGTGCCCTTGTTCAATTTATATGTATACTTCATGATTTTATTTGAGTTTTAACATCAAAATAATGAGAATCAAAATGCAAAAAATTGGGAAATTTGTAAAAAATTGGGAAATTTGTAAAAAATTTCAAATATGAATAATGAGGATTTGAAGGGTGATTTGTTATCGGAATTTGATAATTTCGGTTTGTTTGAACTCATATCAGAATGGGTGTTTGGGTTTTGTGAATTTTATCAGGTTTCGAGGTATGTGCGGGTTGACTTTTGAGTCAACGTTTTAGTTTTTGTCAAAGAACGAAGCTTTATTATCCGAAATTGTTTTCTATGAGTTTTATTTATGGATTGAAGTTGTTTTGGCTAGATTTGAGTCGTCCAGAGGTTGTTTCACTTGAGAGGGACATTTTATAGTATCAGTCTTGCTCCTTTGAGGTAAGTATCTTTCCTAACTTTGTGGGGGGGAAACTACCCCTTTGGATTTGAGTCTTTGGTGATAATTGTGTCATGTGAAGTTTGTGTACACAAGGTGACGAGCACGTGCTCGGGCTTATTTGTGGAAAGTTGACTTTTTAGGGCTCTTAGGTTCTTATGCTTATTACATATGAAGTTGTTTTGTTATGTTAAGTTCCCCATTTACTAGTTTCACCTCTACATGTTTTAATTGGAATTAATTGCGTCATGTTCCGCCCTTATTCTCTATTTGACTCTTGTGTGCCTTAATTTAGGTTGTTGCCTCTTCGATTGCCATGATATCCTTTCCTAATTGCTTATCCTTAATTGAATTTATTATCTCTTCTGTAATTGTCTATCCTTATTTGAGGTTATGATTATTTTTTCCGTACTTATCCTTAATTGAATTTGTTGAATCTCTTCATAATTGCTCAACCCTAAATGAAGGTTAGTCATCATTTATCGTAGTTGCCTCATCCTTATTTGGAATCATTTGTTACATATTATTTCTCCCTTGTTGAACCATTCTTATTGAGACTAGTATTCCCTGTTGTATTTATTCTTTGTGAGCTCGTTCTACCTCTTTTTTGTGATCCAAAGCTCCTGAGTTGATTTACTTGTCGTATTCTCGTGCTATTGTTGTTGTTGTTGCTGTTGTGCTCAGTTTTGTTGAGTCGAGGACTATGCGCGATTTTGGTATTGACAATGCTTAGATGATGTTGTGGAATAGGGTCACATGTTGTGAAAGTCTTTCTATTATGATGTTGTGTTTTTGTCAAGTGATATTGTTGGGAGGTTTTGTTCGGGTGTTTGCACGATGTTTCTGTTGTGCTATTGTTACTACAGATATTTGCACATGCAGCATGATGAGGCGGGCTATATATGTGGGTTTGCGCATGTGGCGAGACAAGGTGGGAATATTATTATGTGCGTGCGGAGAGACAAGGCAGGAATTTACTTTATTATTGCGCACATGACTATACAAGGTGGGCTATGTCGGTGATTGATTTGTGATGACTTGTGATGGCCTGCGACATTGTTTTTGTTGATATTTGTGTAGTGTTGTGCCTAACCAGTTTGAGTTTTACTTGGTGCAAATTGTGGGGATCTTTTCTTATGTGTCGTTCATTTTCTCTACTCTTATACGTTGGCCCGAACTGTGATAGAACACTTGCACAAGCATACACATACTTTATCACCTTATCGGTTTAAGAAGATGAACCTTGATGCTACCGATCATTTATACGTACTCCGTCAACTTGTCTTATATGTGAGAATTGTTCTATTGGCACGTGAGTTGTCCGTGCAGTTATCAGTTGTAATGAGGGAACAAGATGGAAAGTGATTTAGGGTTCATGAATTGGGACCCGTGAATTGTGTGAGTTTTGGGGTTTGGTACCTCGTGGGGATTATTGAACAAACCTGGTGCGAAAGCAGACATTCTTATCAAGTTGCAACTTGTATTTCCTTCATTTGTTTTCACCAGATTTAAGTTGTGTCCAGCTTACTTTACTGTGTTATTACTTATGGTGCCCCGCTGCTAATTGTTGCTTCTATTTCCTATTGCAAGCACCATTTTTTGTTGTCAGTATGCGTATTTTTCTAGAGATATCATACTCTGTTAGTTCTATGAGCCCGTTTGGATTTGCTAATTGTAAATAGTTGATAAGCTTGAAGTGCTGAAAGATTTTTTAAGTACTTAAATTATTTTTTAAAATAAGCATTTACGTGTTTGGATAGAAGTGCTGAAACTGAAAAAAGCAGTTTATGTGTTTGATAAAATAGTGTTGATAAGTTATTCTTTGGTTAAAATGTCTGAAATACCCTTGAATATTTTTCAAAAGATCATAAATTAAAAAGTTTCTTTGTAAAGAAAATAATTAACAAGAAATATGGAATGAAGATAAAGTCAAGAAATTAATTTTGAAAAAAGTATTTTGTGAATTAGAAAATATTATTAAGGATAAATTAGTAAAAGTGTTGATCAAACTAAAAGTGCTTATAAGTTGAAAAGCCATAAGTTGGGGGTGACCAGATTACGACTTATGGCTGAGTTTAGCTTACAATAACTTGGCTTATAAGCACTTTGGGTGTTTACCAAACGCGTAGATAAGCCAAAAGGTGCTTATAAGCCAGTTTGACCAGCTTATAAGCTTAGCCAAACACACTCTATACCTATACTTGTTCATGTTATCTAGTCCAATTGGTGTCTTGAACTGTCCCTTGTCACTACTCCACTGAGGTTAGTCTTGATACTTACTGGGTACCGATGTGGTGTACTTATACTACACCTCCGAATATTTTTGTGCAAATCCAGGAAATTCGGAGTCACTCGATCGCTAGCTAGTTGTACAGATCTTGCTGCATAGACTCAAGGTAAACATGTTGCTACGTTCACAGGCCTCAGAGTCATCTTCTGCTATTGTACTTGCATTATTTATCTTTATTCCGAAACAGTTGTATTTAGAGGTTTTTGTAGCAAACTTAGTAGAGCTTATGACTTGTACTACTGGTTTTGGGAATTGTAATGGTGTATAAGATTGTTATCTCATACTCTCCGTTTGAAGGTTGATTCTTCTATTAATTCAATAAGTGTTAGGCTTACATAGTCTTAGAGACTAGGTGTTGTCACGGCATCCTACGGAGAGAAATTGGGTCATGAAAAGTCCTTTGCTCGAATTATCCCTGATGTTTTCTTTTCTTAGTCATTAATAATCCACCAATGGTAGACAGTGCCCCCCCCCCCCCAGCTTTAAGGTACCATCACATAATGTGGAACCCACAAAGATTCCTCCTTCTCAATTACCATGATCTCGTACCGTCAACTCCCCAAATTTCTCGTAGTCCCTTGTTAAACTTTTCACAAACATTCTGAATTATCATCCACAATCATATGTTCGACCCTCAGCCGGGTAGTAGGTAGAACTCTTCGTAGAAACTTCATCAAAATCACGCAACGCTAACCTGCTCACAGGAGATAACCCACATGTGGAATACCATACAGACATCTACCAATGACGTTGCACTGGGTACAACTACTACAAAATTAGTAAACCCTCCTGAGCCCATGCTCGTCCACCGTTTGTACAAGCTTGCCCATTCCCCATTGACATCAATTGAAAGTCCGACAATACATTCCAAACTCAAAGTCATGTTTCATCAAAAACGTTAATCAAGTTCTCACACCCTCTCTTCATTTCAAGCAAACTCTTTTCTGCCATATTCAATCTTCCTCACTGCAATAGCCTCCATCCCAAATAAAATCTGTAGACATAGTCACTTTCCACTATGACTACCAAATCGCTCTAAACTTTCTCAAGGTACGTGGCTATCCTACCACAGAATCCATACGCTATTGTGCCACTCCAACTTCGGTTAAACCATCTCCTTAAGCAAAATTTTGACCTCTGATGTTCACACTTGACCTTCTAGCCAACCACCAGGGGAAAGCCAACCACCGGGGGACACCTCCCACCATGCTCTTCCTCCTCCTTTGGTGCCAAAATACTGACTCAAATCATAATCCATCTTTGTAGCACCCGAACAGCTAAATTGCCACCAACTCAAAACCTCATCAAGATTATTTTTCTAGATCCATTCACTGTCGCGATCCATAAACAATCAACCTACCATTCACAACAACACATCATGGTAATAACGCACAGACATCATAACAATCAGTGCATATCCTCAAACCATAGGCAATACTGATACATGGTTGAGATGACAGAACACCCTTCCACAAGAAGGCTATAATAACTCGCTCGAATACGCATGGAGAAACATCCTGCTCCACGTCTGTAGTACCACTATAACTCCTCGATGCCCAAATGACACGAGAGCTCAACATCGAATAAGAATTAGTAGGAAGGGAATGAAGGCATAAGATTCAATGGAAATAAAATAGCACGACGAGAATTTACGAAGGGAAGTGCTCCTAACACCCCTGTAGCCTCTCGAAGATAAGTATAGACGTCTCCGTACCGATCTACAAGACTCTACTAGACTTGCTCATGACTCGTGATACCCAAGTGAACCTAGAGCTCTAATACCAAGTTGTCATGAACTAAAATCCATTGTAGGTCGTGATGGCGCCAAACGCCGTCGCCACGCAAGCCAATGGTGATTAATCAACTTAGTTACTCATTTTATTATTTTCGAAATCATGAATCCCATTAAATAAGTACAATAAAATATGGTACTCGTAGAAAACAAGTGACTTTATTTTCCAATTTCCGTATACAATATAAATTACAAGGTGAAATTATAATAATTACGTGAACTACAATAATGAACATCCAGTAGGAACCCCCAAAACCTGGTATCACAAGTGCATGACCATCTACTAAGGAGTACAATAATAATACAACATCTGTGTGGAATACAAGTTGGATAGGAGAATATAAATAACTCTGATGTAGACTCTGTATGTTGCGGATCATATCATGGAAAGCAACTCACCCTAAAGTCCCCGCAACAGCCGCACCTTTGCGCCAAAAAGACCACCAATCATATATATATATATATATATATATATATACACTCGATAATAGACTTAGCCGAACATTTTATATATTTAGAACAAAATAAGAGCACATAAATCAACGCGTACCAAGTAAGTATCTAGCCTAACCCCGGAGAAGTAGTGATGAGGGATCGACATCGACACTTACTAGTGGTCTAATAACTCAAATACAGTAGGAAGTAAACAAATATATGGCAGGGTAATAGACAGTATAAACAAATATAGGTGCGTGGTATAATCCTCCTCTAAGCAAAAAATCCTGGCTCTCAATTATCAGTTACCTCCTCAACTAGAGTATATATGAAAAGGACCCCACAAGATAGGTCGTCACAACTCAAATCAGGAAAACACACAGATACATTGGTTTCTTGTGAAATATTATGCACGGTGTTGCCGAGGCGAATGACCTGATCCCATAAGAGTATTTTATAAAAATGTTGAGGCGTACATCCCAATCCCATAATAATGTGTACACCATCGAGAGTCGAAAGGCACGAAGCATAGATGCATCTATTATACTACTGAGGCGAATGGCCCGCTCCCACAAGAGTGTGGTACATAATCTTGCTGCGGCGATCGACCCAATCCCATTATAGTAAGAAGATTTAACGGCTCCTTGACCCCACTCACGAATAAACATGTGAGTTATGAACATTAAGGAAAGCTTTGCGATGAAAACTCACAACGTGGGAGGAATTCATAAGAGCATAAATTATTCTACGAACATAAACGAGCAAAGATGACTCAAATAGTACAATTATAGCATGGCATTAACCTAAGTCTACCCGAACATAATCAGGAATTCTAGCATAAGCATAGAAACTCATCACCTCATATGTGTGTATCTCCCAAAACATGTAATACATAAAAATATAACATCTACGGGGTAAATTCCCTCTCACAGGGTTAGACAAGTGTAACGACTCGACCGGTCGTTTTGTGTTCTAGGACCACGTGCCCCTAAATGAGACTTCCCGTAGTTTCTTTTACTGATTTATAACTTGCGGGGACGGGTGGTTCGGGATTTGGAGGAATTTGGAGTGGTATAGGAACACTTGATTCCTTAAGGTTGGCCTTAAAGGCCAAGTTTGACTTCGGTCAACATTTTTAGTAAATAGCCTCATAGTCGAGATTCGAAGGTTCCGGTAGGTTTGTATGATAATTTCGGACTTGGGCGTATGTTCGGAATGATTTTTGGATGACCCGGGAGTGTTTCGGCGCCAAATAGTGAAATATGATTCCTTAAGTCTTAAAAATTGAGGATTGGAATGTGTTTTTGTGTTATCGAAGCCCAAACGAAATTCTAAGACCGGGAATAGTTTCTTTATATCATATATGACTTGCTCGCAAACTTTAGTGTCATTCCAAGTAGTATAGGTAGGTTCGGCGTGCTAAAAGCGAAATCGAGAACTTGAAGTTCAAAGTTTGATTTAATTTGGTTTTAGGATCGGATTCGTAGTTTCGTTGTTGTTTTTCATGTTGCGAGAATTCGAGTGAGTCTGTATCATGAATACAGACTTGTCAGTGCCTTTGGTCGGGGTCCCGATGGGCTCGGGTGAGTTTCGGACCCCTTAGAGCTAAGTGCCAAACACCAGATTTGTCTGTGTCTGGTTTCCTTCTATGCGTTCACAAGTGTACTCACGCGTTCGCATAGAAGGAGTTGGGCAGGGGTGAAATAACCATATGTGTTTGCATGGGATCATCGCATTCGCATAGTGTAAGGCTGTGGGCTAGCTCAGCCTTTTGCTCTCTGCGTTCGCACCCACCCCACCACGTTCATGTAGGTCTAGCCCAGCTAGCCTCCGCGTTCACATGACCCCCACCGCGTTTGCATTGAAGGGCCTCAGGAGGCCTGGCCATTTGGCCTTCGCGAACGCACTGCCCCTGCCGCGTTCTCATATAAGGGGTAGCTGGGCAGTGTGCATTAAACACGGGACTTAGTCATTCTTCACCATTTTTATTCCATCCTTGGCGATTTTCAGAGCTTGCAAAGAAGACATTCGACCTAGCTACTATAAGGTAAGTAATTCCTACTATAAATTAAGTTTAATACTTGAATTCTTAGGTAGATTAACACATTAAATTAGTAGAAATCATGGGCTAGAGTAAAATCTATGTTTTTTATAATAATGGGAAACTACAAAGAAATTGATTATGGAATCATAAAAAAAACTATATAATATCGATCCTTAGGCTATGGGTGACTGTTTTCTTTGCAAATTTCCAGAATCCGAGCATGTGGGCCCAGGGGTGTATTTTGGGATTTTCTAATTTAGGATGAAATAATCACTTAAATAGGGGAATTTCATGCTTTTGAGTATAGATTGATTTGTTTATGCAATATTTGGCTAGTTTCGAGTCCTTGGGCAACGAGTTTGGAGTTTCGGGCGCATTCTTAACCCGGGAAGTAGACTTGACAAGAGGTGAGTCTCCTTTCTAACCTTGTAAGAGGAAATTGTCCCCATAGGTGAATATAAATAATTGCATGTCGTTATTTGTGGGGGCTACGCACGCACGAAGTGATGAGAGTCCGTGTGTAGCTACTATTATGTTATGTCGGGGAGTTTTAGGATTCACAAGCATGCTTTATGTGCCGTTTCTATAATCTTAAATGTAATTTAGGTTGCCTAATATCCTTGAATTATTAAGTGAACATCTAAGAGGCTACATTCTGAAATTTATATTATTGAATCATTTCCTATAAGTATATTCTCTAATAAATTCCTAATTTCCTGTTAATTATGTGTATGTATACGGGTACCCGCGTCGCATGTATGATTCGCGAGCGGGGTATCCCTATTATTATGTCAACCGCGTTGCATGTTCGATTTGCGAGCGGGGTAATAGATGCATCTATGGTTCGAGTCGTTCGACCCTTCGGCAATGCACATTTATTTTCGCGTCGTATCGGTCGTACGTTCACGGCATATTATGTGTTTGTTAGTTGTTTGGGTGTTCTGTGAATATGTATCTGTTCAATATCATGAAAAAGAAAACTAGGTAATTTATATGCTAGAGAACTTGACACGTAAAGGTATTTGTAAATGTTATTTGATGCTCATGTCTTCATTATTATTCGTGACTGTTATTCCTGCTTAGCCTTACATTTAAATCATATTATCTTGACCCTAGTAAGTATCACGTCGACTTATCGTCACTACTTTTTCGAGATTAGACTGGATACTCAATGGGTACATATTGTTTATGTACTCATGCTACGCTTCTATACTTAAGTGTATAGGATCTGAGGCAGGTGCATCTGGGTATCAGGCCGGAGCTCGTCCCTGATATTTTCCTGGTTCAGACTTCACGGTGAGTTGCTCCTCTTGACGATCCTCGGCAGCACTATGGAGTCTTCTTTTGTTATTCTGTCTATTCTTTTCAGATAGTAGGATAGTCTATGTATTTTTTTGTTTTTACTCTACTAAATGCCTGTAGCAGGGGCGAAGCTACATCTTGTCAAGGGTGGTCAACTGACCACCCTTCGTCAAAAAATTACATTGTGTATATAGGTAAATTATTAGGTTTTAGAGGTAAATTAATATATATTGAACACCTTTTATCGAGAAAGTTTTTCACTTCTTTTAAATTTGAACACCCTTAAGAAAATTTCTGGCTTCGCCACTGGCCTGTAGACTTGTGACACTAGTTCCTGGCACACACGTTAGTAGACATTATTTTGAGATGTAAATATTAAATTACGATTTTTATGAGTATCTCTGCTCAAAATTGTCTACATTACTCGTTTGCCTAATGTCTTAAATTCAATTCGAGTAAGTGATGAAAAATGTTTTGGTAAATTAAATAAAACTCACTAGTAAATTGATGTTGGCTTGCCTGACAACAGTGTTGGGTGCCATCGCGACCTGATTTAGGATTTGGGTCGTGACAACATGGTATCAGAGCTCTAGGTTCACATAGGTCTCACAAGTTATGGGCAAACCCAATAGAGTCTGGCGGATCGGTACGGAGACGTATGTATTTATCTTCGGGAGGCTGTAGGGTGGTAGGAAATCTCTCTTTATTCATCTTCTATCGTGCAGTTGATGGTATATTAAATCTCAGTCTTTTATTCTCTCACAGATGGTGAGGACGCGCGCATCCGACGTTCCAGACCCGGGAGGGGCCGCTACCCCCGTCATCTGAGGTCGCGGTAGAGGTCGGGGAGGGCACCGGCCTGAGGTAGGGGACGAGGGCGTCCCAGAGCTATTCCAGTTGCACCACCAGCGGATCCAGCAGAGGATCCTATTACTGAGGAGCATGTCAAGGCGCCCGCAATAGATCCTACCCTGTTGGACTTTATGACGGCACCAGGATTCTAGGAGGTCATGGGTCGTATGACGCGGTTCATGGACACCATGACCCATGCTGGTTTATTTCCAGCGGATCCTGCCACATCTCAGGTGGGAGGGGGTGCTCAAAACCCTACTGCTCAGGCCGCAAGTCATGCAGCGGTAGTATATCAGACCCCGGGTACACTGCCCGTGGGCGGGGCCCAGCCAGTACCAGCAGCACCTGAGCCCAAACCAGATGCGGATGGTGATCCGCAGAAGTTATTAGATAGATGGACCAGATTGCACCCTCCTGTCTTCGAAGGTGAGCGTCATAAGGACGCACAGGACTTTATTGATAGGTGCAGGAACAGACTACACAACATGAGGATACTGGAGTCCCATGGAGTTGATTTCACTACCTTCCAGTTAGAGGGCAGGGCCCCCAGGTGGTGGCAGTCCAATATTCTTGGCAGACCGGTAGATTCTCCTCCCCTCACTTGGTAACAGTTCACTCAGTTGTTCCTGGATAGATATATCCCACCCTCTGAGAGGGAAGAGTTGCGATATTAGTTTGAGAAGCTGGAGCAGGGTCAGATGTCAGTGACTGACTACGAGGCTAGGTTTTCTGAGCTATCTCATCATGCACTCATGATACTTCATACTAATACAGAGAGAGTGCAGAGATTTGTAGCTGGGTTGCACTCAGGTATTAGGGCCAACATGGCCCGAGAGGTGGAGATGGGGACTCCTTACCAGCTTGTGGTCGAGATAGCTCGCCGGATTGAGGGTTATCGATCGAGGGGTAGAGAGAAGAGTCAATAGGATAAGAGAGATAGATTTTCTGGGGATTTCAGAGGTGCTCCAGCCAGGGGAAGAGGTTAGTTTGGTAGGGGCCAGACTAGTAGGCCTCCATATTCAGCACCCCCACCACCTCCCCGAGGTGTTCCAGCGAGGCCTTATTTCAGAGCTATATCGGAGAGTTCTTACCACCCTCAAGCTAATCAGGGTTCCTCCGGCGGGTATTCTGGTCATTAGGGGTCTTTCAGCCTTTACTTTAGTGCTATGCCAAATGGTCACACCATCCTCCAGCTATTTAGGGTCCTTCAGGGCAGCAGTCCTTGGTGCCGAGAGGTTGTTATGAGTGCGGGGATCCAGGCCATTTTAAGAGAACTTTTCCCAGGCTTCGGGGCAAGGTGGTGCAGCAGGGTTACCAGCCTATGAGTTCAGCACCAGCGGTACGTCCACCCAGAGGTGGAGGGCAGGTTGGCAGGGGTCGTCCTAGAGGTGGAGGTCAGGAAGGGGGAGCCCAGTCAGCTCATGTTCATACCGGTGGAGGTTAGTCATCTGGTGATCCCGCTAGATTCTATGCTTTCCCAGCCAGACCAGATGCAGTAGCCTCAGATATCGTGATCACACGTATTATTTCAGTATGTGGTAGAGATTCATCGGTATTATTTGATCCAGGATCCACTTATTCATATGTATCATCTTTGTTTGCTCATTTTCTGGATATTCCTCGTGAGTCTTTGGGTAGTCCTGTTTATGTGTCCACTCCTGTGGGAAATTCTGTGGTGGTAGACCAGATCTATCGGTCCTGTATGGTTACATTTTGTGGGATCGAGACCATAGCAAACCTCATGTTGCTTGATATGATTAATTTTGAGGTCATCATGGGCATGGACTGGCTATCACCCTATCATGTCGTTCTAGATTTCCATGCCAAGACTGTTACTCTAGCTATGCCTGAGTTGCCGAGATTGGAGTGGAGAGTTTCCTCAGTTAGTGCAGCTAGTCGGGTTATTTCTTTCCTGAAGGCTCGACGTATGGTCGAGAAGGGTTGTTTGGCTTATCTTGCTTATGTGCGGGACACTACCGCCGAGTCTCCAACGATTGATTCGGTGCCAGTAGTTCGATAGTTTGTTGATGTATTCCCTTCAGACCTTCCAGGCATTCCACCGAATCGTGACATTGATTTTTCCATCGACTTAGCTCCAGGCACCCAGCCTATATCTATTCCCCCATACTGTATGGCTCTGAATGAATCGAAGGAATTGAAAGAACAGCTTGAGGAGTTGTTGGCTAAGGGGTTTATCAGACCGAGTGTATCGCCTTGGGGTGCTCCAGTGCTATTTGTGAAGAAGAAGGATGGGACTATGCGAACATGTATTGATTATCGTCAGTTGAATAAGGTCACCATCAAAAACAAGTACCCGTTGCCGCGCATCGATGATTTGTTTGACCAGTTGCAGGGTGCTCGGGTATTTTCTAAGATTGACCTGAGATCGGGGTATCATCAACTTAAGATTCGGGACTCGGATGTTCCGAAGACTGCCTTTCGTACGAGATATGGTCATTATGAGTTCCTGGTGATGTCCTTTGGCTTCACTAATGCCCGGGCAGCATTTATGGATCTGATGAACAAGGTGTTTAGGACTTATATTGATTCTTTTGTCATTGTATTTATTGATGACATTCTGATTTACTCACGTAGTCTAGGGAGCACGAGCAGCATTTGAGAGTTGTGCTCCAGACCTTGCGAGAACAGAAGTTGTATGCTAAGTTCTCCAAGTGTGAGTTTTGGTTAGATTCTGTGGCATTCTTGGGACATGCGGTATCTGGAGAGGTTATCAAGGTTGATCCTAAGAAGATTGAGGTAGTTCATAGTTGGTCACGCCCTACTACAACTACAGAGATCAGGAGCTTCTTGGATCTGGCAGGTTATTATCGTCGATTTGTGGGGGGGTTTTCATCCATTGTAGCTCCTCTGACTAGATTGACTCAAAAGAATGCCCCATTCTGATGGTCCGACAAGTGTGAGGCGAGCTTTCAGAAGCTCAAGACAGCATTGACCTCAGCACCAGTTCTAATATTGCCTTCCGGATCTGGGATGTATACGATTTATTGCGATGCTTCACGTGTCGGTTCGGGATATGTGTTGATGCAGGAGGGGTGAGTTATTTCATATGCCTCACGTCAGCTGAAGTTTCATGAGAAAAATTACCATGTGCACAATTTGGAGTTGGCGGCGATTGTTCATGCTCTTAAGATCTGGAGGCACTATTTGTATGGGGTGCCTTGTGAGGTTTATACGGACCACCGTAGCTTGCAACTCTTGTTCAAGCAGAGGGATCTCAATTTGAGGCAGCGCAGGTGGCTTGAGTTGCTGAAGGATTATGACATCACCATTCTTTATCATCCGGTCAAGGCGAATGTTGTTGCGTATGCCTTAAGCAGAAAGGCGGAGAGTATGGGTAGCTTGGCTTACATTTTAGCAGAGGAGAGACCTCTAGCTTTGGACATTCAGTCCTTAGCTAATCGCTTGGTGAGGTTGGACCTTTCAGAGCCAAGCCAAGTTCTTGCACATGTGGTTGCTCAGTCATCATTATTGGGGGAGATCAGGGCTCGGCAGTTTGATGATCCGCACTTGGTGGCTCTCCGAGAGACAGTGGTACAGGGTGGTTCCTAGGAGGTTTCTATTGGCGAGGATGGTGTTCTGAGACTTCAGGGTCGCTTATGTGTCCCTAAGGTTGATGGCTTGAGAGAATAGGATTCTAGAGGAGCCTCACAATTCACGATATTCTATTAATCCTGGTGCTACGAAAATGTATCGTGACTTGAAGCAACATTTCTGGTGGAGGCGGATGAAGAAAGACATAGTGGAGTTTGTGGCTAGGTTTTTAAATTGCCAGCAGGTTAAGTATGAGCACCAGAGGTCAGGAGGCCTACTTCAGTAGATGCCTATATCTGAGTGGAAATGGGAGCGCCTCACTATGGACTTCGTAGTTGGGTTGCCTCAGACCTTGCGGAAGGTTGATGCGGTTTGGGTCATTGTGGACAGGTTGACCAAGTTGGCGCATTTCATTCCAGTAGCTACTACTTATACTTCGGAGAGGTTCGCCCAAATCTACATTCGGGAGATAGTTCGGTTGCATGGTGTGTCTCTGTCCATTATATCAGATCAAGGTCCTCAGTTCACCTTGCACTTCTGGAGAGCATTACAGAGTGAGTTGGGCACCCGGGTAGAGCTCAACACAACATTTCACCCTCAGACTGACGGGCAGTCGGAGAGGACAGTTCAGATATTGGAGGATATGCTCAGGGCATGTTTGATTGACTTTGGAGGCCAGTGGGACCAGTTCTTGCCTTTGGCCGAGTTTGCTTATAATAATAGTTATCATTCCAAGATTGAGATGGCTCCATTTGAGGCCTTGTATGGTCGGCGATGTCGTTCTCCCATCGGGTGGTTTGAGCCTGGCGAGGCTAAGTTATATAGAACCGACCTGGTGAAGGATGCTTTGGAGAATGTGAATTTGATTCAGGAGAGGCTTTGCACAGCACAGTTAAGACAGAAGAGTTACGCGGATCAGAAGGCACGTGATGTATCATTTATGGAGGGAGAGAAGGTTCTGTTGAAAGTCTCGCCGATGAAGGGTATTATGAGGTTTGGGAAGAAGGGCAAGCAGAGCCCAAGGTTTATAGGTCCATTCGAGGTGTTGAGGCGAATTGGAGAGGTTGCTTATGAGCTTGCATTGCCTCCCAGTTTATCAGGAGTTCATCCGGTATTTCATGTTTCCATGCTCCGAAGATACCACGCCGACTTCTCTCACGTGGTAGATTTCATCACCATTCAGCTAGATGGGAGGTTGGGCTATGAGGAGGAGCAAGTTGCTATTATTGACAGGCAGGATCGCTAGTTGAGGTCCAAGAGGGTTTCCATCGTAAAGGTTAAGTGGAGGGGCCAACCAGTCGAGGAGGTGACTTGGGAGTCCGAGGAGGACATGCAGAGCAGATATCCACACTTATTCATCACTCCAGGTATGATTCTAGACCCGTTCGAGGACGAACGTTTGTTTAAAAGGTGGAGAATGTAACGACCCGACCGGTCGTTTTGTGTTCTAGGACCTCGTGCCCCTAAATGAGACTTCCCGTAGTTTCATTTACTAATTTTATGACTTGTGGGGATGGGTGGTTCGGGATTTGGAGGAGTTTGGAGTGGTATAGGAACACTTGGTTCCTTAAGGTTGGCCTTAAAGGTCAAGTTTGACTTCGGTCAACATTTTTAGTAAACAACCTCAGAATCGAGATTCGAAGGTTCCGGTAGGTTCTTATGTTGATTTCAGACTTGGGCGTATGTTCGGAACGGTTTTTCGATGACCCGGGAGCGTTTCGGCACCAAATAATGAAATATGATTCCTCAAGTCTAAAAAATTGAGGTTTGGAATGTGTTTTTAAGTTATCGATGCCCGAACGGAATTCTAAGACAAGGAATAATTCTGTTATATACTTGCTCGCAAACTTTGGTGTCATTCCGAGTAGTATAGGTAGGTTCAGCGTGTTGAAAGAGAATTCTAGAACTTGAAGTTCAAAGTTTGATTCAATTTGGTTTTAGGGTCGGATTCGTAGTTTCGTTATTATTTTTCGTGTTCTGAGAATTCGAGCGAGTCTGTATCATGAATACAGACTTGTCAGTGCCTTTGGTCAGGGTCCCGAGGGGCTCGGGTGAGTTTTGGACCCCTCGGGGCTAAGTGCCAAACACCAAATTTTTCTGTGTCTGGTTTCCTTCTATGCGTTCGCAGGTGTACTCACGCGTTCGCATAGAAGAAGTTGAGCAGGGGTGAAATAACCCTATGCGTTCGCATAGGCTCGTCGCATTCGCATAGGGTAAGGTTGTGGGCCAGCTCAGCCTTTTGCTCTCTGCGTTCGCACCCACCCTACCACGTTCGCGTAGGCCTAGCCCAGCTAGCCTCCGCGTTCGCATGACCCCCACCGCATTTGCATAGAAGGGCCTCAGGAGGCCTGGCCATTTGGCCTTCGCGAACGCTCTGCCTCTGCCGCGTTCGCATATAAGGGGCAGCTGGGTGTGCATTAAACACGGGACTTAGTCATTTTTCACCATTTTTGTTCCATCCTTGGCGATTTTTAGAGCTTGCAAAGAAGACATTCGACCTAGCTACGGTAAGGTAAGTAATTCCTACTATACATTAAGTTTAATACTTGAATTCTTAGGTAGATTAACACATCAAATTAGTAGAAATCATGGGCTAGAGTAAAACCTGGGTTTTTGATAAAAATGGGAAATCACCAAGAAATTGATTATGGAATCATACAAAAACTATATAATATTGATCCTTAGGCTATGGGTGACTGTATCCTTCGAAAATTTCCGGAATCCGAGCATGTGGGCCCGGGGTTGTATTTTGGGATTTTGTAATTTAGGATGAAATAATCACTTAAATAGGGGAAGTTCATACTTTTGAGTATAGATTGATTTATTTATGAAATATTTGGCTAGTGTCGAGCCCTTGGGCGACAAATTTAGAGTTTCGGGCGCATTCTTGACCCGGGAAGTAGTTTTGACACGAGGTGAGTTTCCTTTCTAACCTTGTAAGAGGGAATTGTCCCCATATGTGAATATAAATAATTGCATGTCTTTATTTGTGGGGGCTACGCATGCACGAAGTGACGAGAGTCCGTATCTATAATCTTAAATTTAATTTAGGTTGCCTAATATCCTTGAATTATTAAGTGAACATCTAGGAGGCTACATTCTGAAATATATATTATTGAATCCTTTCCTATAAGTATATTCTCTACTAAATTCCTGATTTTCTGTTAATTATGTGTATGTATACGGGTACCCGCGTCGCATGTATGATTCGCGAGCGGGGTAGCCCTATTATTATGTCAACCGCGTCGCACGTTCGATTCGCGAGAGGGGTAATAGATACATTTATGGTTCGAGTTGTTCGACCCTTCGGCAGTGCACAGTTATTTTCGCGGCGTATCGGCCGTACGTTCACGACATATTATGTGTTTGTTAGTTGTTTGGGTGTTCTGTGAATATGTATCTGTTGAATATCATGAAAAAAGAAAACTAGGTAATTTATATGCTAGAGAACTTGACACGTAAAGGTATTTGTAAATGTTATTTGATGCTCATGTTTTCATTATTATTCATGACTTCTATTCCTTCTTAGCCTTACATTTAAACCATATTATTTTGACCCTAGTAAGTATCATGTCGACTTCTCGTTACTACTTCTTCGAGATTAGACTGGATACTCACTGGGTATATATTTTTTATGTACTCATGCTATGCTTCTGTACTTAATTGTATAGGATCTGAGGCGGGTGCATCTGAGTATCAGGTCGGAGCTCGTCCTTGAGATATTCCTGGTTCAGACTTCACGGTGAGGTGCTCCTCTTGACGATCCTCGGCAGCACTATGGAGTCTTCTTTAGTTATTCTGTCTATTCTTTTCAGACAGTAGGATAGTCTATGTATTCTTTTGTTTTAACTTTACTAGATGCCTGTAGACTTGTGACACTAGTTCCTGGCACACACGTTAGTAGACATTATTTTGAGATGTAAATATTAAATTACGATTTTTATGAGTATCTGTGCTTAAAATTGTCTATGTTACTCGTTTGCCTAATGTCTTAAATTCAATTTGAGTAAGTGATGGAAAATGTTTTGGTAAATTAAATGAAACTCACTAGTAAATTGATGTTGGCTTGCCTGACAACGGTGTTGGGCGTCATCGCGACCTGATTTAGGATTTGGGTCGTGACAACAGGAGACTTACCTCGCTGTGAAGTTCTATAATCAGTTCCAACGCCACTATAACACCTCAAATTGATGCTCGTCGCTCCAAAACTATTCAAACAATGTGCAAACAATAAAAAATACACTCTAATACTCGTAATAAATCAATTTATAACAATTCCAAACTCCACTCAAAAAGTCAATGAAGTCAACCCCCAAGACTGCGTGCCTGAAACTCCCAGAAACGTACAAAATCTGATAACCCATTCAATTACGAGTCCAACCAAACTAGTTTCATTCAATTCCGACTCCGAATCGACGTTCGAAACTAAAAAATTCACTCTATGAAACTTTAGACAAAAACCTCAAATTTCTCTTTTTAAATCATCAACCAAATACCAAAAACAAGGATAGATTCATGAAACATAATCAAAACCGAGTAGAGAACACTTACCCAAATCCATATGGCGATAATTGCTTCAATCCGAGCTCCATAGCTCCAAATATGATAAAGCGACCGAAACCCCCGAATATAGCTTCTGCCCAGGTATGTACCCTTTACGATCGCAGAAAATGCTTCACGATCGCAAAACATAACTTTTCTCAACTCTAAATTGCCCTTCGCGATGCGAAGAACAAGCTTCCCAACTCCTTTAGACAGTCCTCTAGTATAATGGTCATAACGTTTTGTACAAAACTCCAAATGACAAATGGTTTGACTTTCTGAAAATTAGACACCAACGGCAACAACTTTCATTTTATGGATCATCTCCATATCCCTTATAAATTTCATGATATCAGCTTCCAAAGTCAGCCATGTGCAGCATAAATTTCTTTACGTGAATCTGCCTCCGCGAACGCGATTCACAAACCCCTTTCTCCAATTTTGCTCTTTAAGAACGCGATCCAAAGTCTGCGATCGCGATGCACACTATTGTAGCCAAAAACCAGCAATCACAAATGGCCTAGAAATGGTTCAAAACCACCCCGAAACTCACCTGAGCTCCACGGGACCCTGTCCGAACATACCAACAAGTCTCAATACCTTATACAAACTTATCCACAAACTCCAAAAATAACATAAAACCATGTATCGACGATAAAAATCTTTATTTCAACTTTCAAACTTCCAAACTTCGACGAACGCGTCCGAATCATATCAAAACATTCCGGAATGGCGCCAAACTTTACGCACAAATCATGATACGAACCTATTCCAAGGCTCAAACCCCAAACGGACATCGATATCACAAAATTCCATCTCAAACAAAACTTAGGAAATTTTAAAACATTCAAAATGCCAACTTTCCACAAAAAGCGCTAAAATGCTCTCGGCGACCCGATACTCAACCTGAACATACGCCCAAGTCCGAAATCATCATACAAACCTATTGGAACCTTCAAATTCTGACTCCGAGGTCGTTTACTCAAAAGTAAACCCTTTGTCAATTCTTCCAACTTAAAGCTTCTGAAATTAGAATTTTCCATCCGAATCAACTCTGAACTTCCCGAAATTCGATTCCGACTACGCGCGCAAGTCATAAAACATGAAGTGAAACTACTCAAGGCCTCAAACCATCGAGCAACGCGCTAGAACTCAAAACAATCAATCAGCACATTACAAGGTTTATAACAACTTAATACAGGTAGTAGGTTATTACATGTTGTATACGGCATAAGTACATGATGTATTCATATATCTTAATTTGGTCAATGCAAGTAATTATAGAAAACTAACAAAAACTTAGTCATATGTTTAGAAAGTGACTCATTCAATGTAAGAATCTCTTGATATTTTTTCCCAAGCGTCGTGTACGTGTATTAAGCTTCTTTTCGATTGTTGTAATTCCAACGTCCAAACATCTTCCTAACTTCTTCTAAGAAGTCGTATATTGGAAATTCTCTTGCTAATACAAGTGCCAAATTGATTGACTCAACAATATTTGATGGCATAGTCTATCCCCGGTTAACAGGTGCATACGACCTAGCCCACTTTTCGTATCCAGCTAATTCTAAGTAATCTTTCACCCGAATATCCACCTTCTCTACCTTTTCCAATGGACTATCAAATTCATCGTGGGTGTATGCTTTTGCCATTGAAAAGTATACCTCGCTCAACCTCTCATGGCTCTTTTTGAATTTTTTGTATATGTTGTTCCATAGATGCCATATACAGGCAAAATGGGGTATGGTAGGATATAATCTGGATACATATTTGATAATTCTCTCATTCCTATCTCAAACGATGAACATGTTTTCCCATTCGCCATAAGCTACCTTGAATTTCTCAAAGAACCACAACCAAGCATCATCATTCTCTGAATCAACTGCACCATAAGCTAGTGGCAGTATATGGCCTGTAAATACAATTGCATGAAGACAAGAAAATATTATTACAGTTGTATTAAATAGTCAGAATAGCAGGTTGTACGTTAGTTTAACTTGTATGTATCTAACCTGCACCATCCAACATCTTAGTCGAAACGAATGTCCCTATGTACGTTGATTTTAGGTGGCTGCCATCTACAACGACGATGGATCTACAATAATTGAATCCCTTTATAAAAGCATACAACAATATATACAAATACATGAACTAATTTTTAGAAGGTTATTTCATTCTAATATATGAACGAGGATATAGTTATATCCAGTGTACATAAGAACCCTGGTAATTTATTGTATGAATCGACGAATTTACCCCTCAGAAAATGCATTGCCTTTTCTCTAGCGCGTCATGCCAACGTTTAACTAACATCGACACCAAAATCCAATTTCACATCATCAATTATATTCTTTGGTGTGTATTTTCTCTTATGGCTAGTAAATTTGGACCTAATCATTCCCCCAATCAACCTACTGGTTGCTTGATGTTGCTTATACACCTTATTCTTCAACGAACATGTGTGTTTATCATTTAATTCCTTCACTTTGAACATTTGCGATTTGTTAATACTAGAAGCCTTAAAGTTCCATTCACAATGCTTAAAAATACACAACAAGGTATAGTTGCAAATATATTTTTGTTACAAATACAATTTGTTATGTATGAATACAATATATACAGATCACGACAGGCTAATGTTGAATACAGTTGTATAAAGGGGGCATTATGCATATTTGAATACAGTTGGAGAATTACTCCTACAGCTGATTCGGCTCATAGTTTTCTAACCACGTGTTACACTCCATGTTTTGCGTACGTGAAAGTACGCCATAAGTAAATTGATGAAAGCTCGGAAATGAGATGTTACATCCCGCATTTTCGTACGTTAAAATTTCGTCGTAAGTTAATCGACGCAAGCTCACGAATGAGATTATTTTGAGATTATAAGTATTATGCTCTTTCAAGCAAGTGATAAGTAAATTCGTAAAATTGAGAGGGTAAGTGAATCAATGAAAATGAGTTTTGGCAAAGTTTGACATTTTGAGATAAAATACGGTCCAAGCTATAATACCCTGTATTTATGGACTAGTGACATACAAGATACCATATGACCATGATAGTAAGGTGTATAAAGTGTGTTAAAAGTAATTAGTATTTTAAATAATTTGAGATAATTCTTAATTATGTGGATAACTGATTAATTGTGGGGATAGTTATGGTATTAAATTGGATTAAGTGGATAAAGATTTTTTTTTGTGGGTTGCCACATGGCATTAAAATAGGCCAAAGTGGAACCAATGTGCATGATGAGTCATAACACATGAGGTGCCTTGATTACACGTAAAAGTTCTTCGGATAATTACCTTTGCTTGGTCTCTTTATTGGTAATGTAACTTGGAGAATAGGAATTAAGTTATGGCATGATTGCCACTTTAGAACTTAGACCAACAACGTTGGTGATTAACAGGTTTAGTTATTATTCATCATTGCAAGCGTTATCTTTCAATGGAGTGAATATTAGTCGGATAAGAAATAATGTGATATGATATCAAGAATATCATACGGATTTTTCCCTACTTCGATCTCGTCGTTATGTGTTTTATCACAATTGACGTGTGTTAGAGGGATTGTTAAGAGAATCGGCTCAGGTATGTTAAGGCTATCCCTTCTTTTTTTGGGTATGATACATACAATACAAACGAAACGAGCAAATGCACAACTTTCATAAATGACTCTATTCATAGAAATGCTAAAGGAGCCTATGTTCTTAATTCTCCATTTTTCCTATTATTCTATCATCTGTTCATGGGTCTCAGAAAATACGTAAGTTGATAAAGTCTATTTCATGAAATTAATCAAAGGCGTAATGATATTATGACATTCCGAGAAATCTTATTAACGCACTTCTAATGCATTTCATGCATTTATACATGTACATTGACTCATGACCAGCAAGTTAAGTATGAGCACCAGACGCTAGGAGGTACTCCAGCAGATCACTATACCTTAATGGAAATGGGAGCACATTATTATGGACTTCGTAGTTGGGTTGTCGCGGACATTGCGGAAGTTTGATTCAGTTTGGGTCATTGTAGATAGATTGACCAAATCAGCACACTTTATTCCTGTGATGACTACGTATACTTCCAAGATATTGGCCCAGATTTATATCCAGGAAATAGTTCGGCTGCATGGTGTATCTGTTTCCATCATTTCAGACAGAGGTCCTTAGTGTACTTCAAATTTTCGAAGAGCAATACAGAGTGAATTGGGGACCTTTATAGAGCTCAACATAATATTTCACCCACAAACCGACGGACAGTCAGAGCGGACAATTCAGATATTGGAGGACATGATCAAAGCATGTGTGATTGCCTTTGGAGGATAGTGGAATCGCTTCTTGCCTTTGGCCGAGTTTTCTTACAAAAACAATTACCAGTCCAGCATCGAGATGGCTTCATTCGAGGCTTTATATGGTCGGCGATGTCGTTTTCCCATTGAGTGGTTTGAGCCCGGTGAGTCTAGGTCGTATGGTACTGCTTTGGTGAAGGATGCCTTGGAAAAGGTAAAGTTGATTCATGAGCGACTTCGTGCACCACAGTCCCGATAGAAGAGTTACACGGATTTGAAGGCGCGTGACCTATCATTTATGGTGGGCGAGAAGGTTCTCTTGAAAGTCTCGCCAATGAAGAGGATCATGAGGTTTGGGAAGAAGGGCAAGTTGAGCTTGAGGTTTATAGGCCCATTCGAGGTGTTGAGGCGAGTTGGGCAGGTTGCTTATGAGCTTGCTTTGACTCCCAGTCTATCGGGAGTTCATCCAGTTTCCCACGTGTCGATGCTCCGGAGGTATCATTCGGACTTGTCACATGTGTTAGACTTCAGCACGATTCAGTTAGATGAGAGTCTGAGTTATGAAGAGGAGATAGTTGCCATTGTTGATAGGTAGAATCCCCAGTTGATATCCAAGAGGATTTCTGTGGTAATGGTCCAGTGGAGAGGCCAGCTAGTTAGAGGAGGCGATTTGGGAGTCCAATGAGGACATGCGGAGCAGATATCCTCACTTGTTCAACACTTCAGGTATGATTTTTTACCCGTTCGAGGACGAACGTTTGTTTAAGAGGTGAAGAATGTAACAACCCGACTGAGTTGGAAATTTAGAGCAACAGCTGAAGCTCCCAACTTCTGTCATAATCGCACCTGCGCTTGACCAGCCGTAGGTGTGAGCTCGCAGAAGCGAGTCAGGCCTCGAAGAAGCGACCAAGGAAAGGCAGCCCAGGATCCGCAGGTGCGACCCAACCTCCGCAGAATTGGGACCACAAAAAAGAGGGACCCCGTTCGCAGAAGCGGAGCCAACCTACCTGGGCACTTCCATAGAAGCGGCTACGCTGGTGCGGCCCTGCGACCGCAGGTGCAAGATCGCTGGAGCCAGTGAGGTCTCTTTTTAAAAAGGGACTTAGTCATTTTGGCTCATTTATTTCCATTGTGGTGCGATTTTTGGAGCTCTTAGAGAGGGGATTTCACCTAGCACTTTGAGGTAAGTAATTTCTATACAATGTGTGTTAATTACATAGTTTATAGGTAGATTATAACATGTAAATTAGTGAAAAATTATGGGTATAGGAGAAAACCGAGGTTTTGATAAAAATGACATTTAATCATGAAATTCGTTATGAAATCTAGTAAAAATCATAGATTTGAGTTCATGGGGTTATGGGTAACAACATTGTTCAAAAATATCTGGAATTCAGGCATATGGGCCCGGGGGTGAATTTAGGAATCTTGCATTAGGGGTTGGGTAATCACTTTAATAGTTGGAATATGAGCTATTGAGCATAAATTGATTAATTTATATAATTGTTTGAATAGTCTTGGGTCTTTTGGCACCAAATTTGGAGGTTTGAGCACGTTCTTGAATCGGGAAGTGGGCTTTGAGACGAGGTAAGTCTCTTTTCTGACCTTATAAGAGGGAATTAACCCCTTAGGAGAACTTAAATCATAATGTGTGTCTATTTTTGGGGGCTACACATGCACGATGTGGCGAGAGTCTGTGTGTAGCTATTATTCATGCTTATGTCCGGGTTGATTTAGGCCTACACCATGATTTGTTGATATCGTTGCTTGATTATGTTTACTACTTGTTGGTTTTAAAGTGGAGGATGAGGATTTCAATATTTTTAAGGTTACAAGTTAAATTTCCTATTTCCAAAAAGATATTGAGGAATATTATGATAAATTGAGAACATCTATGTTCAACCGCTTCACAAATATATTCTGCGAGCGGGGTAAATTTTCCACTACTATATGGGAGCGGGTCGTTCGCCTCGGCAGGATTTATGGATATGTTATATGGTTCGGGTCGTTCGACCATCGACATTGCATAATATATTATTACGTATATTTGGATCGGGACGTACGTCCTCGGCATAACTCGTGTGTGGTGATACCAGAATTCCTTTTTATATTTAATAATGTTTCACGGACTTAAAAGATGAAGGGCATAGATGAGAGAAACGAATTACTTCATAATTGAGGAAAGGATTTGCTTACTCACTTCTTGTTTGAACTCTGTTATCATTGTATTTCACATGTTTAATTCAAACTGCATATTATTTTATTTATGGCCCATAGTAAGTGTCGAAGTCGATCCCTCATCACTACTTCTTCGAGGTTAGACTAGATACTTACTGGGTACATGTTGTTTATGTACTCACGCTACTCTTCTGCACTTGATGTCCAAGGTCTAAGGCAGGTGCATCTGATTACCTGTCCAGCGCGCATACCTGACTTCTAGCTTGAGACTACACGGTGAGCTGCCCTTCCGAGCCGTTCAGCAGCAACCGGAGTCTCGCTTTTGGATTTATATTTCTGTCTATTCCTTTCAGACAATAGACTAGCATTTGTATATTTTTACTAGATTGCCCTCATACTTGTGACACCAGGTCTTGACACACACTAGTAGACTATGATTTTTGGGATTAATGTGTTGACTTCGATTTTGCACTCTGTTGCTTTTTGCTTAATTATTTTATAGTTGTAGATATCTGAAACTTTTACCAATATGTTATTCAACTTGCAAACCAATAAAAAGTGAAAACCACTAGATTTATTAGTTTTAGCTTGTCTAACGATAGTGTTGGGTGCCATCACAACCTATAATGAAATTGGATGGTGACAAATTTAGGTGATCAAACTTTTTTAATCAAGAAGTATAAGTTTATGGACTGACATCTTATAAACTAAAAAAAGGATAAATGATCCAGATTCGGAATTTTGCTAAGGATGGCTTTTCCAAGAAATATGAATTCTTTACCATAAGAAATTATCATATTTATTGTTAATTTGGTAGGATAAGATCCAGCGAGGAAGAGCAAGTTAATAATGACTCACTCTATTAACACAAACTACAGTACATAAATTAAAAAATAGACCGAACCCGTTATTAAAAATGGTATATTGTATTGTATTATTTTGATAAATATAATATTGTATTATTTGTTATTGTTTTATAATATCATACACTAATAATATAGAGAATAAATTTATAATATTATAATAAAAAGTAAAAGTACGGATATAATTATATTACATAATAAAATTAGGTTAAAAAATAAAATATAATTATTTAATAATAAAAACAAAAATAAGTGAAAAAAATAAAATAATAATGCGATCACACAAAATTAATACGCCATAACAGAATTTAAGCAAAAATCAAAACAAAAAATTATATATACCATAATAAAATACATAGGTATGAATCATTGAAACAAGCTGTTAGGCAGGCTGGGGCTGGGCTCAGAAATAAATCCAATGTCACGCATCTCAATGAAGCGTGTCGTCATCTTTCGGTCTTCATCTCAACCACCTTATAAATCATTCCTTCTCTTTGAAACTAAATTCAATTACGTACGTTATACTCCTTGATTTCCATAATTCAAACACACAAATTCGCTGAAAGAATATGCAGAACGGTGCAGAGAGCTATCGACGAATCGCCACCATCTCAGCTCACCTTAACCCTTCTCCTTCGTCTCTTCAGGTTTCCATTTTTCTCTTTATTCTCTTCCATTTTTGCATTCCTTTAGAATTTATCAATTAGTAGTGGCGACACGGATCCAAACTTAAATAGCAAAATACCATTGAATTCGTTCTTACTTTTAACTTACCCTTCTCTACTTTTCTTAAGAAAAAAGGATTTTGACTCGTACAAAATGTATCCTTACAACTTTTGTTGGTAAACATATCATGAAAAAAGTTTAAAGTTCATTGTTTTCAAATTTAAAAATTGAAGTCATTATATAAAACAATTAGAAGGAAAGAATGCCGTATAAAATAGAATCGCGGGAATGTAAGTTTATATTTTTAACACATCTTCTACTTAGGTGATCTCTATGTTGCTTTCTTGATTCATTTACTACTAATTCTTAGTATGTTTTGCACTCAGAATTTTCAATTAATCATACATACTGATTTTGTTGTGTGTTTAAAACATACGTGCATTTGGGGCTCAAGATGGAGGGAGGTGTGGGTTTGAGCCGAGCTAATTGCAGGGCCAAAGGGGGTTCTCCGGGATTCAAAGTCGCGATCTTGGGTGCTGCAGGAGGTATTGGTCAGCCACTTGCTATGCTTATGAAAATGAATCCACTGGTGTCGGTTTTGCATCTCTACGATGTTGCTAATACTCCTGGTGTAACTGCTGATATTAGTCACATGGACACTGGTGCTGTGGTAATTTCTCTCCCTATTCGCCTTCTTTTTGTAAAAAGGAAATGCTGGATGGTTAAGCATATACTTGTATACATTATCATTAGTATTTTATTTTCAATAAATGTGAAACCTTTACTGTGAAGTGAAGCATGGAGTGAAGAATTAGAGTAGTTAAAGAAAATAGAGTTGTCAAAAGAGATGATAGCAGAATTGATGACAAAGATTATATAACTATTGTAATTGCTTTAATACTTGCTGCGTGCAGAGAGAAATCCTAGCCATTATGAGATGAATATAATGACAGCTGAAGGAAATGGAATGAGTCAAAGGAATTGGAGAAACAAAATGAATGGAGTGAGATTAGACAAGATTGTGGTGCCGGAATTTGATAATTCAAATGTTTAGGCTTAATCTTCCAAAAGAATGACATGGTAGATGAAGATATAGCACATAGAATTAGAATATGATGACTGAAATGGAGATTGCTGTTTTGGTGTTATGTGATAGGAAGATACATATAGACATAAGTAAAACGTAAGTCTTATAGTGCAGTTAAGAGATTAGCGATGTTATCGCAAGTGAATGTGGGGCTTACTATGGCCCAACGTATGCACAAGATGAATTCGTAAAAATGCGGTTGTTACAATGGATGTATGATTATACAAGGTTGGACAAAATCGCAGATGATCATATCTCAGCAAAGGGTGCAATTTAGCATGGAGTATAATGGACGAAATGAGAGGTGTTCTCCTTTATAAAAACAAAAAGAGAGGTGGTCTTTTAAGATGTTTAGTATGTTATACGTAGATCTCCAGATGCATCGGTTCGTAGGTGCAATAATATGATGGAAGACGGTCAAAGGACATGAGGTAGACCTAAAATCATGCAGAGGGAACTGGTCCACAAAAAGACATACAATCTTTCAGAAGCAAATAGTAGACTCTATTAAGAAATAAAACACATGAAAGTACAAGGATTCATATAGGCGATACGAACTAGTTGGAATAAAGGCTGGTTAATAGTAAGGTTTACACTCATAGTAGATCCTTTGTTTGTCAGCAATCTTTTTGCTATGGTTAAAGACTTATATTTGTGTAGGAAATTAGGGAGATTTGAACTTTTAGTTTTAGAGAACTCCTACTTTTCATTAAAAGCCAAACTATCTAGTATTGGAATGCAATGTACCTAAATTTAGCAGGATGAACAGGAAGTTCATATAGCCAATCTCCACTAATTTGGGATAGAGGCTTCTTTATAAAACTTGTGGGATAAAGGCGTAGTTGATTGACTGGTTCTTAAGCCTTACCAGCCTATTGCATTAAGCAGAACCGTCCTTTCAAAGTCTTCTGGGGTAGATTAATCTGAAATTTACTAAAAAGTTTTTTGCTTCTAGGTAGGATCCAATAAAGTGATTTCTGATCTAATAAAATATATGGAAAAAACCGAATAATCTGCTGAGATGTTAGAAGAAAGAGGAAACTAACATAGTAAACAGGAAATTGATTGAATGACAAAACATCTGAACGGTTAAATTGATGCTAGTATGCCAATAAGAGGGGCGTTAGCTCGTGATGTTTTTGTCCTCAATGGCTGTCTTCGGGCATGTAGACCCAAACTCAAGCCAAGGCTAACCCCAATGTCGCCCTTTACAACACTGTTCTGCATTGCAAGTCTCGATGCTTGCTTATGTTTGAGATATAACCCATACTGTGATGTTGTGTTCTTTTTTGGCTATGACATTGACCAGAGATATTGTTATGTCTTTAAACAATTAGCTTGAGTTTGTTGATTTCCAGGTACGTGGTTTTCTAGGGCCTCAACAATTGGAAGATGCTCTCACTGGCATGGACCTTGTAATAATCCCTGCTGGTGTTCCTAGAAAACCAGGCATGACAAGAGATGATCTTTTCAACATCAATGCAGGAATTGTGAGGACTTTATGTGAAGGAATTGTCAAGTGCTGTCCTAAGGCCATTGTTAACATAATTAGTAATCCTGTTAACTCTACAGTACCGATTGCTGCAGAGGTTTTCAAGAAGGCTGGCACCTTTGATGCCAGGAGACTGTTGGGTGTGACAATGCTTGATATTGTCAGAGCCAATACATTTGTGGTATGCATAGCTTTCTAAACTGCTTCTTTTGTGATTTTTTCCTCCTTCTACATCCCTTTCAACAGAGCATCTACTCAATGATTAAAAAGCTAGAAGCCAATACACAACCGAATCAATCATTAGCAGATTATCTGTGCTTTTCTTGACTGCCTATTTGGGCAAAAATTGTTAGACCATGTTATCAGCCCATCCAGAAAATGGTTTCTGATCTGTCCCAAAATGATGTCCAAATTCCTGAACAAAAAATTCATCCACTATTCATTATCTCTTGGATATCTTACTTGCTCAAATGTTAATGGGCACCGTTCTTTACTCTTGTATCAAACTTATCGAAAAGTCAAATTTTTAATATATTTTAGACCAATTATTCTCGAAAATACATTGTTATTTCGCTGCTACTCGTAATATCTGTGTTAGGCCAAACCTATAAAATTTTGATGAACTACTATTGTTACTGTCGGAGTACTACAACTTATTTGAGCCAAGTTCATTTTAAAAATCTAGTAGCACGTTGTACTGTTTCTTTTTATGCTTCACAGACCTGTTGCATTTTGACCTTTTGTACAAGAATAAACAGATTACAAGAACTCGGAAGTAATGTAGTATATTCCGGCTCTGAGACTCATCTATCAGGCATCTGATGTGAGAGTGAGTGTGTGTGTGTGTGTGTGTGTATATATACACACCTGAACCTTGCTGAAGTCTGAACATTATATTGCTACCGTCTCTGTGGCTCAAGAATATTCAAACATTGACATTGATGGTGTGTGCAACTGTGCATGCCAACTGAACACTCTCTCGGTTGTGATTTGGTATCTAATGTTGATTATCTCCCTGATATAATCTGTTTCATGTCATGAAGGCTGAAGTTTTGGGGCTTGATCCTAGGGAAGTGGAGGTTCCAGTTGTGGGGGGTCATGCTGGCGTTACCATTCTACCTCTTCTTTCCCAGGTTTGGCAAACCTTGCTCAAACTGATTTGACCTGGTTCAGGGGATCTTAGTAGAATTTGGTTTTGACTTGTCTAATGTGATTCAGGTTAAGCCTCCTTGTTCTTTTACGCCAGAGGAAACTGAATATTTAACATCTCGTATACAAAATGGTGGAACTGAAGTTGTTGAGGTAAGATGAAATTGAAGACTGGTTAAATTAGTCTTTTTGCTTATTAAAGTGAAATTTTAATGTGCTTGGTTTGGCCGCTGCGTTTTTATTTGTCATAAACCTTAGGGCATAATGTTTTTGTTATTTATATTGACTTACCATAGACTAGCTACTGGCAGAGGCTTGTTTGACTTCAGATCTTCATTAGAAACTTGTGCTAAGGCAGAGGGTACTGTTTCCCGAAATATTCCATATTAATTGTTGGACTATCGTCTCTGAAACCATATTTTTACCCATGTTGTCTTCCCTGACAAAATACAGTTATTGATAAATTTCACACACTCTAAGAATGTTCAGGCATATGTTTCCTGACATTGCATTTTTTGATGTCACAATCACAACCTAGATGAGTTTCAACCCTTACTCTGAAATGATCTCATTACTCTCCCTTCCTCCTCCCACGGTAGTATATTGATACAGAGCAGTCCTTATCTTTCACGTCCAATATGCAGTTAGCCCTGGCCAGCATCGTGCATCAACTCCATTTCCATAAGCGGCAGTCTCTCTCCTAAATTGATTTTTCTGTCTTTCTTCATCTTCCTACCTTTTCCTTGCTACTCTCCTCTTGTAAACAATGTAAACACGAAAAATTTCTGGATGGTACCAGTCATGGTTTATTTGGCTGTCATAGCACCACAAAATTACTGTCTAAGCTGACTCCATTGGTGGAATTCATTTGTTGCTGAATGGACATGGCGCTCTTTTTTGCAGGCAAAAGCTGGTGCTGGGTCGGCAACTCTCTCTATGGTTAGAGCAACTTCGCACTTTTTATTTCATTTTCTCTTGTATTGCAGTTGACAGTTCATACCACCCACAGCGATGCTGAATCATAAGTTTGTCCTAACATTACAGGCTTATGCTGCGGTTAAATTTGCTGACGCATGTTTGCATGGATTGAGAGGAGATGCTGGCATTGTAGAATGTGCCTTTGTGTCTTCTCAGGCATGTAATTTAGACCTCCTGAATTTTCTCTACAGACCTTGGGTTTTCATGACAGTTGGTAATGGTTAATCGTCTCTGTAGGTGACTGAGCTTCCATTTTTTGCATCAAGAGTACGGCTTGGCCGTAACGGAGTTGAAGAAATATACCCCCTTGGTCCCCTTAATGAATACGAGAGGTTAGTATTCTGATCAATCGCCTCTTGAAATTACTGTCACGTTCATTATGATGTTATTCATTGAAAAAACTGGTCAGATTTTTCTCAATGTACTGAATTTTGCAGGACTGGACTTGAGAAGGCAAAGAAAGAGCTGGCAACAAGTATTCAGAAGGGTGTCGCCTTTGTAAAGAAATGAGTAGACAGCTAAAAGACTTCCAAAAGATACTTTTATATGGCCATAAATCTCAAATCCGCAGTTCCAGAAAATAAGAGTAGTTTCTCTGTTGTATTGAAGGGCAAATTCTGTTCTACTTTCTATATAGATTGATGCCTTAGGTGCAGAAAATAAATGTAGTATCTGGTCATGTGAAATAATAACAGTCCCCAGTGCATGTTAGACTTGCAAAGTATTACATCCATTGGAATCAAAGTATTTTTATGGACTTTTGTGACAGTAGAGATATTAAAAGGGCTTAGGTCTCATTTGTTTGCACTTAATATAGGTCTGAACCATAATCATTCAGATTTCAAGTGCGTTTGTTTTTAAAGTCTGAATCTTAGTTAGTTAGATCTTAATCGTTAACTATGTTTTTTTTACTTCACAACCATTTAATGAGTTAAATAGGTCTGTATTATAAGATTTATAACAGAGACTTAATTTCATTAAGATGCTATCATTCATATTCATTATTAACTGCCACAATCGACTACCATTATCATCTACCATCATGCCGCTCACCACACCATCATCCTCAATCATAGCCGCCACCATTGTCGACTACCACCACCCACCATCCCTACCACCCCAGTGTTACAGGGGCGTTTTGTGTCCGCCGAAAAATAGCTCGATGTGCGACAGTCAAATCTCAACTTGGCTCAGCCTTCTCCGATTTTCTTCACTTTAGAGGTTTGGCACTTAGAATAATTTTAAGGCAACAATGAATAAGTAAAGGCACAATAGATTTACGGGAAGTCTTTCCCAACCTTTTATAATATATGAATTACAAAGGAAACTCTCGAGTTTGGCAAGGTGCTACCACCCTTGGCAGACACCAACTCACAAAATTGCCGACTCTTGCACAGACTACCCTATAAAAGCCCCTGCCTAAGGCATTTCGTGCTGCTCACTCTTGGCAAGGCAATGACACATAATTTGCCATGCTCAAAGCCTTGGCAAAGACACCCCATACCTACATCTTGCTCAGTTTCTCTCTCTAGGTACTCTGCCCGTTTTTGGGGCTGCTACCACACACATATATAAAGTGTAGTCAGTCCAAAAACAACTTTTCTATTTCTGTTGACACCCCCAACTGATAGGCCATGATCACCCATGATCAAAAATGTGCATTTCATGCTAGAACATGCCTAAAAATGTGCAAAGACTTAGCCCCATTATCAGCCACTTCTTTGGACATGGCAGTTGTAACTGCCCAACTGCACAGCATGTGCCCAGCACACTTGATAATCGCTCCATGTGCACTGCATGTGCATGTTTCTGGCCAGCTGTTGCACGCCCAAGGCTGGCATTGCGCCCATCCTTGCCTTTGACACTGCTCCCGCTCAATGCCATCACCACAGCTTATCGGCCATGACTTAGCCACGCGGACACCCGCTGTCACAGTCGCTTGTTCATGTCAAGTCGCCTTTACTTGATCAAATCTGCCCTTTGCCAAGGCCACGATGATATTAGCATCAAGTCACCAAGTCGTGATGTCATTCCTTTTGCTAAGTTGTTTGCACCCAAATTCCTCAGGTGCCAGCCCGCTCACCTAAGCCAAAACAACACCAAGTTGCCAATGCCACTGCCTTGGCACTAAGCCGTCATGTCTTAGCGCCTAGGTCTTTCCCGCTTTGCCTTGTCAAGCTCCCGTTTAGCCCGTGTTGTTCCTACAAGACCTTGGCCTTGCTTGCTCATAGCCCACTCGTGCTTTAGTGTAGTCCTTCACACATCAACCCTCAAATCATAGTGTAGTCCGTCACACTTGCTCTTGCAACAGTTTTTTGCCATTGACAATGCCCGCATTGTCTCGCGTGTTGATTTGCCTCCCGCTCATAGGCCAATAGCAAGGCCATCATGCCAAATCCTTGCCATTGCAGTGCCGCTTGCCGATCAGCTTTTCCAAGGGTCTAACACCCACCACTATGATTCTCAACGACAACCAACACTCATCCACCTCAACTACTACAACTAACCATCGCATCACCATCAACAATCATAGCTGACACTACTCATCATTATAAACTACCACCACCGTCTTCCTCAATCACAACTACCACCAACACCCGCCATTATTAACTATCACCATCACCCACCACCATCCTCAATCATAATAGCTACCACTACCAATCACCACTAGCTACTACCCTAAACTACCACCATCAACCAAATCTACCACCAACCACTGCTTTTAGTCGGCATTCACAAGCACTACCGTTAGTTATCACCACCGGCAACTATCATATTTTAAAAAGCTTTATATTTTAGTGATGAAATATTAGATTAATTAGTATTTTATTTGAATTTTATATTTATTAGTTTTCAAATAAACGTAAATTTTATACATTCAGATGTTAAAAATCAAACAGTCCTAATCATTTAGTATTCAGATCTTAATATACATCTTGATATTCAAATGTGTATTCAGATTCAGACATCTTAATCTTAAAAGAAACAAATGAGGCCTTAAAGTATCTTTTGTCTTATTTGTCGGAACCATTATCCTTACAACCAACCCTTAGTACCATGTTTCAAAACTCTTTCCTATTCGTTTTAAAGCTTGTATGGCCAAACTTCTTGAAGGCCAAAAGCCTTTTTTTCCTTAAAAAAAATAGGGTTTTTTACCTAGCTATACTATATTGGAAATCTATTTACCATCTTTGTTTAGGTTACTTATTAATTACTGTGTATATCTATATTTACTAGTTATATACAAAACTATAAAAAAAAAAGAAATTCAAGAACCCTTAAATCTAGCCTATCAGTTACATGATACTCAATCCTCATTTCCAAGAATTTCTCCTACATTTAAGATTCTTTCCTTTCCCAAAGAATTATCAAATTATCTTTTCTCTTTCTTAACAATTAGCCAAAATTCATCTAACACATAGTAAGAAATCTCGCTTACCAAAATCTTGCTTACCCAAAGTTATCCCCCAAAATTACAGATTCTTTTCCTCTTCCGAAGTTTTTGAAATTCAATTCTCTCTTTCTTACTAATCACCCAAAATCTATATTTCTTATTGATACAAAACGACGAAATTCGAAATGTTGCTCTAGAATCAAGTTGTGGATAAGTTTTGAATCTTGTTTTCTTTCTTTCTAAAATCTTTATTGTATGTGACTTGTATATGATACACAATACCCAAAATAATACTTGATACAATACTACTGCAATTATAATACGATTATATTAAATTTTTAGTGTAGAGTTGTGATTCAAACTTGAAGAAGATGAAGAACATAATTGTGTCATAATTTTTCAGAAATGTATCACGATTGTAATATAATTATATATGTATCATAATTGTTGCAGAAATTGTATTATAAATGTATGATAATTGTATATTTATTGTTTGTTGTTACGAGCAGTTGTGCATTCGAGAAGAAATTCACAATTTATATCACAAGTATGATAATTGTATATTAATTTATTAGCATTGAATCAGGTATTATTTTGGGTATTAATATATCAGATACAAGTTAGATACAATAGCGATACAAGCATGATACATTTATGTTTTAGGTATTGATGTATCTGATACAATTATGATACAATTATCATAAAACTTCATAATATTTTTTTAATAATATTAAGTTGTTGGTAATGGTGGAAAGAGAGAAGATGAAGATTCTGGGCGTAGATTAAGGGATTTTGATGTAAAAAAAAAAAAAAGAAGAGGAAATGGGAAAAAAGAAAATGACATAATTGAATCCCTTAATTGAATACACTAATAAATGTAGTAGAGTCTTTTAAGAAGCAATATATACACTTTGTTGGAAAAACCTAGATACTTATTAAAAACTTCAAAATATAGAGAATATAGGTAAATAAATTTCTAATATAGTATAGCTAGGTAAAAATCCCCAAAAAATACTTTATTTTTCAAAACTGAGGTGTTTGACCAAGCTTTTAGAAGAACTTCTTTTTAGCGGAAGCAGAACCAGTTTAAAAAAACACTTTTTAAAAAATATTTTTGAGAAAAATACACTTAGAAGCACTATTTAAAAGTTCGGCCAAATACTAAATTGTTGCTCAAAAGTGCATTTCAAATTAATTAGCTAAACACAAACCACTTTTCACAAAAAGTATTTTTTTTAAAACACTTCTCAAATTAAACTGATTTTAAAAGCTTGGCCAACCATACTATTAGGATTATACTAATTTTTTCGACAAAAGCTAGTTAGTAATTTACATTGTCTTTGTAGAATGCATTTTTAACCGTACTAAACAGATTTGATATCCGAATTTTGATAAAGCTGTTACAGCAAAGAACATAAGACACTAAAATGCAGTATAGTTCAAAGCTATGGCAGCCTATTTTATTCCAGAATCGAAAGTGCCTATAGTGGCCGACAAGCAAAGTACTGAAAGGATAAAAAAAATATCTGAACTGTCATCAGACATTATATTTTTTTGGGTATTATCACCTTTAATCCGCGCCAAAAACTATTTATATCTGTAGACAAAAAAGTGTATAATTTTTGTATATAACATACAAAACGTATATATATATATATATATATATATATATATATATATATATATAAATATATACAAATTTTATGCATATTTTCGACTATTATTTTTATAGCGTTGTACAGTGTCATTTTTCCTTATTATTTTTTTTTGGTTTCAGACTTGTTAGTTGAAATGAGAAATTCAAAAAGCAGCATTTTTTGTTAAAGCAGACAAAGACTGAAGTCTAATTTGAGCAATTTCTAATAATCCTTCATATTGTTGCATTATTTCATCAAAAAGAAGCTAGAAATTAGCCAATGACCTAGCCAAGCTAAGTGTAGTTCTGATTTGAGCACATTGTTTGACGGAAAAAGAGCGAGTTACTGAAACCTATTCTTCTTCTCAAAAGATCAAACTCAACGAGGTTGTCCTGCATTTGATACGCACCAATAACAATTCCTTGTCCCCAATCTCGACTACGTCGTTCCACAAAGGCTAGACATATGACATCCTCGTTAACTTTTACCAATGAGTTCGCTCCAGTAATTCTCCAATTCACATTTTTCTTGTCGAGAGCGACGTTAATTTCAGGAGCATTGGAGCCAAGGCGTGATATACCAATATCTCTCGAGTCAAAGCAAGTTGTAAAGGGTTCAACTGGAGGGACAGATCTAACTTCTTTTGGCATCTCATTAAGAAAGGCTTTTGTTATGGCATTGTAAATAGAAGACAACATTATAGTATAAGGTACAGCCGAGCTAATACTCGTGCCAAATCCATTTTTCAATGAGAGTAACGTTTTATTTAGTGGCACATTTTTTCCATTGATGCCAATGGATGAAACTTTTATATAGTACTCAGAGGACTTTTTATCTCGTACAATGTCATATGGGCTGGGAAGTATATATAGGAGTATAAATAAGATCTCGTGAGGCATCAATGCCAATATTAAGCAAATAAGGGCTGTTTCCAATGAAGATTATACCATTTCGTTCTGTTGATGAGCTTAAGCAAATGGCAAATTTTCGGCTGAATTTAAAAGCTGATGCAAATTGAGCAGGAATCGATACTGCACTTTGGTGTCCAAAACCAACCGTTCCTTTAACATCTTTACCGATCTTGAGTTACATATGATCCTGCGAAGCTGAATATAAACTTTGGAATGGTTGCAACAGGGCCTAGAAAACAGTAAGTCAGAAGTTTTAACAAGAAGATTCAAAAAAGAGTTTAAGTCCTACGTACTACGGTGTAAACATTATTTTACATAATTATGTCATTTATAAGATAATAGGAAGTAAATATTTATGATAAACATGTACATTACAAGAAATCCACCTTACTGTGGCGACTAAAGTCGCTACAAAATTCCCTTTAGTCGCTGGTATAGGTCATCAGTGGCGACTTCTGTGTTGCCACGCTCCAACCCGTAACTGAAGGGTATTTATGGCGACATTATATGTCGCCGCTAAATGATCATATTTTGTGGCGACATAGTTGCCAAAAGGTTGGAAAAACTGCTACAATTTTTTTTCCAAACAAGCATATATTTGATGAGTCGCCACTATATATACACCTTTAACAGCGACTAGACTCGCCACACAAAAAATTAACGTGTAGTGGAAAGATTATGTCGCCACTATATATACACCTTTATCAGCGACTAGAATCGCCATACAAAAAATTAACATATAGTGGCAAAATTATATCGCCACTATATATACACCTTTAGCAGCGACTAGAATCGCCACACAAAAAGTATTAACGTTCACTGGCAAGATTATCTCGCCACTATAAATGTCCTTTAGTAGCGACTAAAGTTGCCACACAAATATTTAACCATGAAGCTACAATGTTTTCCGTAGCAACTAAAGTCGCTGCAAAGAAATAAATCTACAGTGGCAACTTTTATATCGCAACAATTACTAATTCTTTTACAAAACTATATCGCCACTAAAACTTATTTTCTCATCAATTATAATGACCAAAATTATATAGAGATATTCATATCAATTGACTATAAATATGCAACCAATAATGTTTGACAAACACCAAAAGAATTTCTCAAGCCGAATATTATAAATATTATCATTACTAAAAAGTCAATTACATATATACTACCCGACACTTCATTGTGCATTGTAAGTGTACGCATACATATCTCAAAAAAGACAAAATATTAAGTGCCTTGTAACTGCTTCTCGCTTGACACCATCCTTGAACCAATGTTTAAGTGCCTTGTCCCTGCTAGACAAAAATAATATAGATAAGGAACATAATGAGATTTGTTATATCAAACTACTATCAAAATATCAACATTGATTTTTTTGAATAATCTAATCATGTATGCTTGGCAAACAAGTTAAATGCAGTTTAAATTGTCAAATTTCCCAATGACATTACAAACTGATACTAATTTTCAAGTCGTACATGTGCAACCATGTCACTGCAATAAAAAACTTAATACCAAACCCAGCTGAGTACCACCTTTAAGTCAGCAAACCACCCCAATCTGTATGCATAATTTCACCACTTCCACTTAATGTAATTAGAATATGCAATGATGTAAATCAATACCATATTGGTCTTTGGCATCTATCCCGTGGCATAGCAAGTGCCAAGGTAAAGTACCTATATTTACTTTCTCAACTCCACTTATATGATTTTGCAAATAATCATATATTACACAATAACAATAGAAGACAATAGATCAAAACTCGCCTCATCCAACTTAGTACCTTACCTTTGAGGCTAATCACAAAAGAAATGATCAACCCAATCAATATTATGCTTCAATACCAAACTAGTTCTAGTCAGCTATATGAATTCTCTATAGCCATTCAACTACGTTAGACCCATTTCGTTTCAATGCTATTATCAATTTGTCTAATCAAAAAATAAATGATTATCAATCAACCAATCAACTATGCATTTGGGTCATGTAACTGTAAAACATTGAACAAACAGAAAATTACACTAACAAAAGAATAAGCTACTCTTCATAAAGGAGCGGAGCAAGTACCTGTTGTTGTTGCAATATGGTCAAGAAACTAGCAAATTGTTCCTGCATCTTTTTGTCCACTTCTAGAGAGATCCTCTTGTCTACTTCTGCCTTTGCATTTTGACGCTCCTCTGCCAACTTCCTTTCCAACTCAATTTCCATATTTCTTCGCAACTCAGCAGCCATTTGTTCACGTTCTTCTTGCAACTTCCTATCCATCTCGGCTTGCATCTCTGCTTGCATCTCTTGACGCACAATGTCAATAGCAGAAGACACGCTGGCCTCTATGTTTGCCTGCTGAATGTTACTCTTTTTAGGAGGCTTCTTTCCGTATTCTTTTCCACGAACATAGCAGTTCTCTCACCAAGAACGGAGGATAAAATCTCATCTCTAGTCATGGAATGCTCGATCTCCTCATATTGTTGCTGAGTGACAACTTCTTGTAGGTGAACCTGCATTTATGCATAATCATTTAAATCAAATCATAATAAAACATATTAAATGAAACTTACAGAAACAGTGAACTTTATAAGCATTTTTAGATAATTACATGAATTTGTTGGGACTGAATCCAACCACACCAATTCGCCTCTATCATCCTTGCGTGTATGTTGGATCTCCCAAACNAAAAAAAAAAAAAAACCCGGGGGGGGGGGGGGGGTAAGCACTATAATCTTCACTAGCATCCTTTTAACAACAGAGAAAAGCATTATGTGCTTAGTATTATCTGATCTAGGACTGTTTTAATTCCCTTTCCTAGGTGAAGGAGACAACCAGATGACTTTTTTTCTATTAAACTTGGTTGCATATGAGGCATGCCCCGATACTCCAGATGACTTTGGTGTTACATCTTATCTTTGCCTGATGGATTCACTAATTAATCATGCTGAAGATGTGAAGGAGCCGAGATCAAAAGGTATACTACTAAACTTTCTTGGAAGTGATCAAGAAGTAGCAAATCTCTTCAATGAGATAGCAACAGATTTGGTGCCAAATCCTCATGCCTTTATTCATGTGAAACAGAACATTGTGAAAATTCAGGAAATCAAGTAATAAAGTTAAAACCAAACACGTTCTTCAATAAATAAGAAAGGCATATTTGATAGTAGGGGACAAAATATATTTTTACCGTAGATTCCTCTACTTCTGCAAAAGACCTTGTACCACAACTATGCTTAGTTACTTGCTTTTCTCTATTTCTTTTGTTCCTCACTTACAACCTGTAAGTAAAGAGATAATAAATCAACATTTAAAGAGGCAATCTTCGGGTATTAAGTTAATACCTTAAATTCTGGACTTCCAAAATATTGTATAAGATATTTCCAATCCTCAAGCTCAACATCCTCAAATCGATGATACAATCTTTCTTCATTAGTATTGTACTTAGAGTACATCATGCTGAGTCGAGCTTTCCATGCTCTAAAAAGCCTCTGCATAGTGCTAATTACAAAGGTCTGAAACCTATGCTCTGGAAACCCGTTGCGAACATCAAATTTATCCTGACAATAAATGTAACATTATATTCAATAACCACATAATTAAACCTTGCAACTTAAAGTCAATACAGTATTGAAAGCAGTTTATTACCTTGACCTTTAACCACATTACTTCTCCGTGTTTCAGAACTATTTTCTGCCAATTTCCATCTTGGAATGAGATAGTACTCCTCATGATCAAACCGCAGTAATTAACAATATCTCTAGCCCCAGAACCTACTGCTCTATTGATGTCATCTGGAATCATAATTTTAATTTTTTCACCATACTTAGTTTTGACTTCTAAACTTTTAGATTTGTATTTTTCTCTTCCTCTTTTTTTATTGCTGGAAGAAAATGCAAAGTAAAAGGATATTATTGTTCATTGGTAGCTCCACTCAATCAGTAATAATAATTTTAACAAAATAACAAAAAACAGAAACTAACTTGCACAATTTTCAGCCTCCGGAGAACAATGCACAACTTCTGCTACATTTCGTGATAATTGTGTTTCTAAAAAAGGTAGTTGAAGAGAGTTAGTAGATACTCGCCCGGTCTGTGAAGATCCTTGACTCGGGTTACTTGGTTGTCTTATCTCTACAGGTGCATCAGATACTTGTCTGGTCTGTAAAGGTCCTTGACTCGGTTTACTTGGTTGTCTTATCTCTACAGATGCATCAGATACTCGTCCGGTCTGTATGTGTGGCTGAGACGTCGCCCGAACATTGCCACGTCCTTGAAAATTTTCACGACCACAGCTCGTACCGCCTCTACCACGTTTTCCTCGTCCAATTCTTTTCATTTCCTGAAATATTCGAGATACAAGATATAAGTGGCAGTGATGAAAAACAAGAAGAACAAATGCCCTTAATAAGATCTTGCAACAACCAAGCAGAAACAGAAACATATGTAACATCACAAGATTCACAACCACACATGTATTTTCAAGTTATCAGCTAATCAGAACATAATGTAGTAATCTGAATATGAAAATGGCTGTTTCTTGCACTTCCAAATATAATAGTAGCAGAATAAAAGTTATGTACAAGTTAGTGTAACCAATCTTCAAGTAAGTGTACTACTCTGAAGTCACTGACAAAGATCCACATGAAATCAGCCTTGAAAACCATGAGAATGCTACTACAATAAGCAATGCCCAACATATAAACAATGAGAAAAAAAATAGAGCCTAGAGGGACGAAGCAGATATATTGGATGAAATTTCACTAGAATCATAATCAGATGAAATTCCATGAGAATCAGAAATGTCCAGCATATAAACAATGAGAAAAACAATAGAACCATGAGAAAGCCTAAAATCATAATCAGATGAAATTCCACTAGAGCAACACTATAAAATTCAGTTGTGACATTAAATCAACCAAGAATTTACACATAACATTGCGATCTCTTCATCAATTAGTATGGTAATCCAAATGATGGAACATATTCTTTTTATCAAAAGCAAACCAGAAAACATTTTCATCAAACAAGAAGTTATATGTTTACTTCAAAGTGCTCCCCAGTTGCATACACTTGAAATCCAAGTAATTAACTCAAAAAAGAAATATAAAGATTCAAGCATCAATAATCTTTGGTTCATTGACAGTTCTAAACAAATACATATGGTAGTATAAAGTTATGGACAAAAATACAGAGAATTTTCAAAACAGGATATACCATCTATATCATCAATCTTTTGCTTCTTAGTCTTCAAGAGGATATATCAGTGTCCTCCCCATCATCATCATCAAATAACTCTTCTTCGCTATCTTCACTCTCTGATATTTCTATATTATTGTCATTAATGAAATCATCTGCCTCATTATGCATATTGTTTTGAGCTCGCATACTTGCATGATCGTAGTTAATACTTTGAGGTTCAACATTATCCCTATGTAGAGACACCTCAACAATATTTTCTTGGTGATCGGTGCACGAAGTATTTAATTCAGCTTCCTCTTGCTGATAAACTTCTTCATTCAGTAATTCTTCATCTTCAATTTCCACACAATTATCATCATTATCAGGCATTTTGAAAAGTTCGCGAGGATTTGTCTTCACAACAACAAGCCAATCATTATCAACTATGTCGTCCAAGTAAAAGAGTTGTTCTGACTGAGATGCCAACACAAATGGCTCATTTGTATTCAAGCACACCGAGTATTCACACTTGTGAAGCCATATTTGTCAATCTTATATACTCTTCCTAAGAGAGCCACATCCCACCAATAACACTTGAATAAGTAAACTTTTCGATTTCCCACATAAGATAACTCATAAATGTCCTCTAATACACCATAATACTCCTTATTAGAGTTTGAATCATTTACTCTCACAAAAACACCACTATTCTGTGTTTTTCTTCTCAATGCAAGATCTTTTGTATGGAATCTAAATCCATTCACCATAAATGTTGAATATCGATGTACAAATGGTGTAGGACCAACGACTAAGCTTATGAGCTCATCATTTGCGCGTCCTTGTGCAGATAATACAAATATCTACAAAGACGAACATGGTTGTTATGACCAATAACATGATGGAATGAATAAACTAATATCAATATTATAATTTGAGAAGACACCCACACGTGCGCGAAACCAATCAAGAAACCCATTTTTATGAGCTCTCGTTGAACTTTGGCTTTCGATCTCTCTTGTATATTCCCTGCATTTTAAGTTAGCTAAGATAAATTGAATTCAAATTATCTCAATGTGAAACTATCTATGAGTTAATGAGAGACTTACTCCATGAAATGCGAAACCTCTTCACAATTTTGAAGCACATACATACATGCTTGTTTAAACTCATCATGAGATAGCCTGATGCCTTCTGAGGAACCTTTTGTTTGCCCACGTTTTTTAAAGATAGGCATCTCATGATTTGACACGGGTCCATCAACATTCCTAGTTGGTTTATTGAACTTTGTTGAGATGTTCTTCAAGTATCGTGAGAAAATGTGAGGCTTTCCTCTGCCAAATAACCTTCTAGAATTGAACCTTCTGGACGACTTTTGTTGCGAACATATGACTTAAGTGTCCGCTACCTATATAAAATGACTTATCAATATAATGTGTGTCATTCTAAAACTATAGCATCAGAATTATTAAACAATAAATTACGTCTCAATAGGATACTTATTTAGATATTGAGCTGGCCCACCAAGCTTTGCCTCACTTGGCAAGTGAATTTGCAAATGAACCATGACATCAAAGAAATTCGGAGGGAAAACAAGGTGAAGTTTGGTCAAAACAACAGGAATTTCTGCCTCTGGGATATCAAGATCTTCAATCGTCAAACACTTAGAGTATATATTCTTGAAAAACTTTCCCAATGCTATAATTGGATCACACACTTCCTTGGGTAGCAAACCACGTATAGCTACTGGAAAAATGTCTTGCAACAATACATGATGATCATGACATTTCAATCCATGTATCTTTTTCTCTTGTACGTTGACACGCCTTGAAATATTTGAGGAAAATGCATCAGGAACCTTCAGATTAGCTAAGAAACTGCACACCTTCAGCTTCTCTCCCACGGACAATACATAGCATGCTACCGGTAACAAAATATTATTCCCATCCTCAATAGGATGCAACCTTTGTCGGATTCCAAGATCCATCAAGTCATATCTGCTTTTCAGTGTGTCTTTTGTCTTGCCAACCATATTCATGACAGTTGATATAATATTATCAGACACATTTCTTTCGATGTGCATCACATCAAGGTTATGTCGTAACATAAGACTCTTCTAATAAGGCAATTGAAAAAAGATACTTTTCTTCTTCCAATTGTAAGCATTGTTATGAACATCATGCTTTCTCTTTCGTCCTTTACCAAAAGTCACATTACCCAAAGCTTGTAATTGCACAAGTGCTTCATCACCTGTTAAAGGGTTAGGTGCAACTCCCATCTCAACTTTCCCATCAAATAACGTCCTACTTCTCCGCCATGGATGGTCCATGGGAAGGAATCGACGATGACCCATATAACACAACTTACTACGTAAGGAAGTCGATTGTGTATCTTTATGGAAACAAGGGCATGCTAGCTTGCCTTTGGTTGACCATCCTGAAAGATTTCCATATGCAGGAAAGTCATTGATCGTCCACATGATAGCCACACGCATAAAAAATTTAGATTTTGAGTGTGAATCATAAGTATCCACCCCGTCCCATAATTCTTTCAACTCTTCAATCATTGGTTGTAAATACACATCGATATCATTGCCTGGACACTTGGGGCCTGGGATAAGAAGTGTCATCATGAAATATGGATTTTTCATGCAATCCCATGGTGGCAAGTTATACGTAGCTAGTACGACTGGCCAAATGCTATGATTAGAACTCATGTTCCCATAAGGTTGGAACCCTTCACTTGCCAAACCTAATCGAACATTCCTTAACTCAGCTGAAAAGGTGGGATGTCTTGCACCAAAGGATATCCATGATATTGAGTCAGACGGATGTCACAAGACACCATCATCAATATTTTCCTCCGTGTGCCACCTCATCTTTTTAGCTGTTTCTCTTGCCATGTACAATCTTTGAAGCCTTGGTTTGATTGGAAAATGCCGAAAGATTTTATGAGCTACTTTCTTGCCTCCGTGTTCTTCAGACTTCCATCTAGACTTACCACACTTAGGACATGCTTGGACATCGGCATAATCATGCCAATATAAAATGTAATCATTCTGACATGCATCTATTTTGGTGTACCCCAAGCCGAGGTCACAAAGAACTTTCTTTGCTTCATAGAAAGAATTTGGCACAAATGACCCATCGGGAATAACTTCTTTAAAGAAGCTCAATAATGCATCCATTGATTTGTTTCTCCAATGGTTAAGACACTTCAAGTGAAGTAGTTTAACAACAAAAGACAACTTCGAGACTTTTTTACAACCAGGATAAAGTTTTGTCTCAGCATCTTCTAGCAATTTGTAGAACTTTGTTGCATGTACATTTGGCTCTTCATTGTTCTCTGAATTATTATTATTATTATCCTCAACATTCGTATATCCACAAGCATCGTGAATCATTTCAGTAATATTATCCTCTTCAATGCTATCATCTTCCCCTTCATCACTAACTGCATCATTAGAAGTTTCAACTCTAACTAACACTTCTCCATGCAAGTCCCACACTTTATAAGAATCACAGAAACCCTTCTTCAATAAATCTCCTCTTACATCTACCCTAATCTTGAACGCGGTAGTCATACACCCTTTAAAAGGACACCGAATCATAGTGTTCACCGTGGTTGACTGAATGCCCAATTAAGAAAGTTGTCTACTCCATCTCTATACCTTTGGTCGACTTTATTCCTTATATTCAACAAACTTTTATCCATCATATCTATTTTAAAAAATAAATAAATTAGTTTACGAATTAAAAGTGGAAGAATTATAATAATCAAAATATATATAATAACTAATATATACCAGGGGATTCAGGCAAGCAGTCACAAAAACACATTATTCAAACAAGAAGGAAGCAGAACTTCGTCATGGGGACAATGTCCTGCCTGCAGGTTAACAATAGTTGTGTTTGGATAGAACTCCTTAATCCGGTTGGCCTTGGCAGGACAAACCCAAGGGTCTAGGTCACACCATAATAAAAGAAACCGGAAAGAAAGTTCCAGAACTAGTGAATAAAGCTCTATTGGATTGGTTGTCAACCACTGTGACACCGGCATCTTCTCTTGAAAAAGTATCAGAAGTTTAACCTCATTGCTAGCTTACATATGTAATGAGCTACACTGTAAAAGAAACTGTATAGTTGTCCAACATACAATCTGATTCATATTATAGGAGATTTTGTTGACATATGAGATAGGTTGATTCGACCTGATAATAAAGTCAGCTTGGTCCACAGAGGTTCACATCTTCTCTTTATTGTATTCTTTTAATTGCATAGAAAGAAGAAAGTTTGACATTGAATTTGATGTTGTTTGACTATTTGTTAAATTTGTATAATAGCTTCTCTGTTTTCTTTTTAATCTACTTACCCAAAGAAGAAAGACTCGCAAAATGAAAGAGGGAAAACACCAGTATTTTAACCCACATAGAATAACATATACCAGGGGTATTCAGGCAAGCAGTCACAAAAACACATTA